>SJYT01018945.1:15041-47623 GCA_006410635.1 Cephalophus harveyi | reverse complement strand
ATTGAGTGCAGCACTTTCACAGCATCATCTTTCAGGATTTGAAACAGCTCAACTGGAATTCCATCACCTCCACTAGCTTTGTTCGTAGTGATGCTTTCTAAGGCCCACTTGACTTCACATTCCAAGATGTCTGGCTCTAGATGAGTGATCACATCATCATGATTATCTGGGTCGTGAAGATCTTTTTTGTACAGTTCTTCTGTGTATTCTTGCCACCTCTTCTTAATATCTTCTGCTTCTGTTAGGTCCATACCATTTCTGTCCTTTATCGAGTCCATCCTTGCATGAAATGTTCCCTTGGTATCTCTAATTTTCTTGAAGAGATCTCTAGTCTTTCCCATTCTGTTCTTTTCCTCTATTTCTTTGCATTGATCGCTGAAGAAGGCTTTCTTATCTCTTCTTGCTATTCTTTGGAACTCTGCATTCAGGTGCTTATATCTTTCCTTTTCTCCTTTGCTTTTCGCCTCTCTTCTTTTCACAGCTATTTGTAAGGCCTCCCCAGACAGCCATTTTGCTTTTTTGCATTTCTTTTCCATGGGGATGCCTATGAGATTTTATATTTAAAGCGAGTTTCTTATAGTGAGCCTATAACGAGGCTTTATTCTTTCTCATCCACTTTGACAAATTTAACTTGTGTTTACATCAGTCACATTAAACTGATTGTTGATGTAGCTGGACTAACACTGTCTTATTCTTTTTTTTTTTAATTTTTACTTTATTTTGCTTTACAATACTGTATTGGTTAAGTATGTTCTAGTCATTGCATTTTTTCTTCCTTTATTCCTTCTCTAGTTTTAAGTGAACATTTTATATAATTATATTTTATCTACTCTTTTAGCATATCAGTTATACTTATTTTGAATGATTTTAGTGGCTATCCTAAAGTTTATAATGAAACTTTTTATAAACCTGTCTCCACTATCTATAATACAATTTATGTAGTATAGTGGAGGTAATGGAGGTACTTCATGACAGACCATCTCCAGCTCCTCCATCTGTCCCTGTGAAATCTGCAATTCATTTATCTATCTGCTATAACCACTGAATATATTGTGCCAGTTATTACTTTAACATCAATTATCTATAGATCAATTATGAATAAGAGAAGAAATTGTGTCTTCATTTATGTTAGCATGCTTTGGATTCCTACACTTTTCTTATGATTCTCTACTGTACTTCATCTCTTTGATTATGTTACCCATCTGACAAGTATTTTGCTTACAGCTTTTATCAAAATATTTCTTAACAGTTAAGTCTTAGTTATTTTAAGCTCTTTGTGTTATAGCTGAGTCTGTGATATTTGCTTTGCCTCTTTAGAGAGTGATTTTTTTTTCTCCTTGTAGCTTGCTTTGCAACTTTTTTTGTTGAAAGTCATGCATGGTGTATTGAATAATAAAAACTGAGCTAATAGGTCTCTAGTTGTCAGGTTATACGTTAATCTGGCTATGCTTTGAGTTTTGTATTTCCTGTAACTCTATGTGCCAGAGGCTTCAAATTCCTGTAATGTCAGTTTTTATCTTTGCTGTTGTCTTTGGATTTCCCTAAGAACTACTCTTGAAATAGACTCTGCATCTTGCAGCTCTTTTAGCTGTAATCTACTGCTATTGTATGGTGGTGTCAAAATATGGGAGAGGGAAACTGTTCTATAATCTTATGATTTAATCTCAGTCTTTCACTTGAGCTGTGGAGCAGGACTGTGATCTTAACAGGCATTTCTCAATTAATCTCTCTCCTCTCCTTAGGTGACCCAGACTTGCTGGAATGACTGGAATAAAATAAACACCCTTCTTCTATAGCTTTAGGAAAAGCCTATGATAAATCTTTTTCTCTCAAAAATAAACCTTTTTTTTTTTCAATGGAGAATGGTTTGGAGGTAATCTGTAAGGATTCTTTCCTTCTCCCTCACAAGGTGCTTCTTACTGTATCTGGTGAGTTACCTGTAAATAAAAGCCATGAAAATGTAAGGTCCCTTTACGACTAAAGCCTCCAAGAGTTTCTCATGTAGCCCATACCCAGATAATATCTATTTGTCAAATTTGCCATTTAAGAACTCCTCTCAGTTGGTCTCCAGTGACTTCTCCAGATTTTCCTGTGACAGTTCTCTCTGCAATGTCAGTTTTTTGATAGGTTCACAAAAAGTCACTGATTTTCAGTTTCTTCAACTTCTAACTATTGTAAGAATCTAAAGTTGACTTTCAAGCCCTTTACATGGTAGAGGTGAAACTAGAGCTCTCATTGCCTTTTCACTTTAAAAACAAGCATTTTATCAATGTTCTCCATCGTAGCATATTTCCATAGTATTTCCATGTATTTCCATAGTAGCATTTGCACTATTTGTACACTTTTGTCCATTTGATGGCATCAGGTTAATGTGTCTTCTCCTTGGTGATTTCCAGGCCCCTATAATTTAAGGGCCTCATATTGTTTTAATGCCTTCTGCATGACTCAGATAAATAGATCTATCTGTACTCATTTATAATGCTAATCCTATATTTTGCCCTTTCTTTCATTCTCAATCAAGTAGATCTTTTTGTTTCCTTTAACCAGGTAAATCTAAAGAATCCTTCTTCCCCACTGTCATAGAGAAAGAAAAATTCTGCTCTTCTGTACTGACACAAACTTGAGGAAGAGATTGATGAGATGTGGAAAATTTAAAAGACTTACAGTTTAATTAAAAGACTGAGTCATACCAAAGATTTAAGCCAAGACTAATAAGTAGATGAAATTCAAAGTGACAAAATATTTTAACTAAAAGGGACAGTGATTAAACTGGAAATAAATATTTTAATTTGGCAAGTCTAAGTTGTCTGTGCTACTGTGTGCATTGCAAGCCTTTGAAACAAGATGTAGAGAATAAAAAAAAAAAAACTATTCAAGTACGGAATGATTAAATATGTTATTCTGTCTTTCAAGTTAAATGTTACATATATACATTTGTCTCAAATAACATTTGTTTTTTTAGGAGATGACTATACTTTTTATAGATTATATTTTCATATTCTAATTCTAAGGCAACATTTATTAAAATGAAAAGTGAAATAACTTTCTAGGGAAATAAATAATAGCATTATAGCTTTTAAACTGGCTTAATTACATTTAGTACAAAAAATATCCATAATATCACTGAGAGATCATGATCATATAAGCAATTTATTACTAGTTGTTTTGGGTTTAAAGCAGCAGTCATTGAAAAATGCAAATGCATCCTCTATTCATAGAGGAAATATGATTTTCAAAGACAATCCCTTCCTGGTTGCTTGAAACTTTTTCCTATATGTACACTGGTTGGCTTAGTGGGAAGTGAGGAGTTGAAACCCAGGTTTCTGGTGCTGTAATTTCTCTGTAGTTATGAATGCTCAGGAAGGGAAATGGATTTTGCATACAAAGGCAGAAGACTTGGAGGAAGAACAGAAAACAACAAGAACAGGATCTTTAAATATGTCATATTTAAGAAAAAGAATACTGAGTTGGAATTTGAATATCTGGGTATTGAAATCAGCTCTTAGGGACATGCTGTGTGACCAGAAGCAGGTTATATGCTCTTTTGGCTTCATGTCCCGCAATAAAATAGATCTGAAGTATATAAAAGTTTATGATCGTCACAAGGTTCCAGTTTAAAATATTAAGTCTCAGGAGTACATATCTTGATTTTTAACAAGAAAATGGCAAATAGCCTACAAAAATGGTATCTTTTAGAGTCCATCAAAAGCCTGAGGTGGAAAGGTAGTGAGATGCATCCGGAGTTTTGAGGCCCTCCAATGGAGAGTGGTACACACGAACTGATCCCTCTTTTACAGAACAGTGGTAGCTAACATAAAAGTGGATAAGAAAAAAAGCAGCCAAAACTACAGCAAATTACTAAAGAACAAGTATGGCTGGTGTTACAATTTGGAATCTTTGGATTCCCAAACACAGTACAAATCTATTACAACCTGGCATAAGAAAAAGTGTCATATTAGACACGAGAGACCCCATCTTTGCTACAAGCATGGCAGTGCTTCCAAACTTTGAGGGTGAAGCAGGAAGATCAACAGAAACTTGTAGGGCACTGCATACATACAAACTGCTGACCATCTTCATCTGGGGAAACATGAGAAAAGTATTCCTCATCTGGACCCTACACTGACGGGCACTCAAGAGGGAGCGTGCTTTGGGAAAAGGAGCGGAACAACCGCCCACTCCCTGAGTGCTCCACCTGAGTATAAGCAGGGATCATCTGCTACTGGAGCACAGGCAGGGACTTTGAAAGATCCTGACCCCTGAGGTAAAGACACATAGAATCCAACTCAATAAAAGACAAGAACAGGAAATTAAGAAAAAAACTCTCTCTAAATCTCTGATACTTAAGACTTCATATCCTCGCATCAAGTACCAGGCAAGAGATGACTCCCAGTGGGAAAAAGGGTGTCAGCACCAAGAGATCCTTCACAGATAGGGAGAGCCTCTTGATTTTTTAAGATAAAGTGGGACCATGAGAAACTCTTCAGTACTGCAGGCCTTATACTGAGTAGTCTATCACAGGAGTAATTTGAAACCCTGAAGGTAACCAAAACAAAAACAAAGATGGAACCCAGGTTAAGTGTGAAATAAATGGACTAAACTCCCATTCCCCATGGGCTCACAAAACAAAGGGGAAGAAGCATACACGTTTCAGGACTTAAATATTAACTGCCACAGTCTCCTACTCATGGCTGGAGTTATTAACCAAACAACAAAAATAACAACCAAAAAAAAAAAAAAACCACCTACACACAAAGAGTTAGACATGCTCTACCATCAAGAAATAGAGTAGTCAATAGAAACAGCCAGGAAAGAAAATGAACTGTTAGTGTAACAAGTTTTCACAAAGATAACTCCAGGCCCAAATGACTTTGCTGATTAATTCCATCAAGCATGCAAGGAGAATACAATGCCAGCTGAGAAAAGAATATACCTCAACTCGTTTTATTGAGTCACTTACCCTGATGCCAAAACCAAATAAAAATATTATAATACAATAGAAGAAAATTTAAAGCCTAATATTTTCATGATGTATAATATTATTAAATCAAATCCAACAGTGAATAAAAAGAATAATCACTGATCAAGTGGATTTTACTCCAGGAATTCAAGGTTGGCTTATATAAGAAATAAAGTCCATCTGATTTACCACATTAAGAGATAAAAGGGGAAGACACACACACTTTTAAAATTTGCATAGAAAGCATTTGGCAAGAAACACCGCACATTCTTGGTTTAAAACTTCCAGTAAACCTTAATGGAAAGACACTTTCTCAATCTGATAAATAATGGAAAAACCTAAAGTTGATATCATAGACTATCATTAAAAGTTAAATTTCTTCCTCGATTGTGGACAAGATCAAAACAAGATCTAAAAATATTGTAAGTTATAGAACAGACCACTGACTAGAACACTCCGTGTGATGAAAGGTCAAATTTCCTCAACTTCATCTATAAATTTGGTACAATCTCAATAAAAATATCAGCAAGTAATGTAGACATTTACAAGCTCACTGGAAAATTCATTTGGAGAGGCAAAGAACTTAGACTAGCTAAAATATCTTTAAAAAGAAAGAAACATCATTTCTTCAAAATCTAATCAAGATTTATTTTAAAGCTATAGCAATACTTTGTAATATTGGTAAAAGCATGGGGGAAAAAATCTGTAAAACATAGTAAAGAGTCTATAATTTATCAGGACAAATATGGTCGGTATTTTTGACAAGATTCCCAAAGTAATGTACAAAACAGAACTTTCAACAACTGGTGGCACCAAAGCTGGCTATTTATGTGGGCTAAAGGAAAGTTGACCGGTAACTAACTGTTCATGTCATCATTCTAAGACAGATCATAGATGTAAGTGTGAAAAATCAAACAATGTCAGTAGAAGAAATTTTAGTAGAGTCTATCAGTATGTTAGGGTAGACAAATATTTCTTAGAGAAAATAGAAGATACATTACTGAAGAAGGAAAATTAATAAATTGGAACTCATACACCTTCAGTTCAGTCATGTCCAAATTTCTGTGACCACATGGACTGCAGCATGCAATGCTTCCCTGTCCATCACCAACTCCCAGAACTTGCTCAAATTCATGTCCATTGAATCAGTGATGCCATCCAACCATCTCATCTTCTGTTTTCCTCTTCTCCTGCCCTCAATCCTTCCTAGCATCAGGGTCTTTACCAATGAGTCATCTTTTCACATCAGGTGACCAAAGTATTGGAGCATCAGCTGCAGCATCAGTCCTTCCAATGAATATTCAGGACTGATTTCCTTGAGGATTGACTGGTTTGATCTCCTTACAGCCCAAGCGACTCTCAGGAATCTTCTCTGACACCACAATTCAAAAGCATCATTTCTTCAGTGCTCACCTTTCTTTATGGTCCAACTCTCAAGTACATGGACGACTACTGGAAAAACCATAGCTTTGACTACATGGACCTTTGCTGGCAAAGTAATGTCTCTGTTTTTTTAATATAATGTCTAGGTTGGTCATGACTTTTCTTCCAAGGAGCAACTATCTTTTAATTTCATAGCCGCATTCACCATGTACAGTGATTATAGAGCCCCCCAAAATAAAGTCTGTCACTGTTTCCATTGTTTCCCCATGTATTTGCCATGAAGTGATGGGACTGGATATCATGATCTTCATTTTTTTTTTAATTTATTTTTTTTACTTTATTTTACAGTCAACATCCATTTATGATAAAAACTCTCCAGAAAGCAGGAATAGAAGGAACATACCTCAGCATAATAAAAGCTATATATGATCTTCATTTTTTGAATGTTGACTTTTAAACCAGATTTTTCACTCTCTTTCATCTTCATCAAGAGGCTCTTTAGTTCCTTTTCGCTTTCTGCCATCAGGGTGGTGTCATCTGAGTATCTGAGATTATTGACATTTTTCCCAGCAATCTTGATTTCAGCTTGTGTTTCATCCAGTCCAGCATTTCTCATGATGTACTCTGCATATAAGGTAAATAAGCAGGGTGACAGTATACAGCCTTGACATGCTCCTTTCCTGATTTGGAACCAGTCTGTTGTTCCATGTTCTGTTCTAACTGTTGCTTCTTGACCTGCATACAGATTTCTTAGGAGACAGATCAGGTAGTCTGGTATTTCCATCTCTTTTGGAATTTTCCAGTTTATTATGATCCACACAGTCAAAGGCTTTGGCATAGTCAATAAAGCAGAAATAGATGTATTTTCTGGAATTCTTTTGCTTTTTCTATAGTCCAGTGGATGTTGGCAATTTGATCTCTGGTTTCTCTGCCTTGTTGAAATCCAGCTTGAACATCTGGAAGTTCACGGTTCATGTACTATTGAAGCCTGGCTTGGAGAATTTTGAGCATTACTTTGCTACTGTGTGTGATGAGTACAATTGTGCTGTAGTTTGAGCATTCTTTGGGATTGGAATGAAAACTGACCATTTCCAGTCCTATGGCCACTGCTGAGTTTTCCAGATTTGCTGGCATATTGAGTGATCATCTTTTAGGATTTGAAATAGCTCCACTGGAATTCCATCACCTCCACTAGCTTTGTTCGTAGTGATGCTTCCACAGGCCCACTTAACTTCACTTTCTAGGATGTCTGGCTCTAGGTGAGTGATCACACCATCATGGTTATCTCAGTCTCTAAGACCTTTTATGTATAGTTTTCTGTGTATTCTTGCCACCTCTTAATAGCTTCTGCTTCTGTTAGGTCCTTACTGTTTCCGTCCTTTATTGTGACAATCTTTGCATGAAATATTCCCTTGGTATCTCTAATTTTCTTGAAGAAATCTCTAGTCTTTCCCATTCTATTGTTTTCCTCTATTTCTTTGCATTGATCACTGAGGAAGGCTTGCTTATATCTCCTTGCTGTTCTTTGGAACTCTGCATTCAAAAGGGTATATCTTTCCTTTTCTCCTTTGCCTTTAGCTTCTCTCTTTTTTTCTCAACTATTTGTAAGGCCTCCTCAGACAACCATTTTGCCTTTTTGCATTCCTTTTTCTTGGAGATGGTCTTGATCTCTGCCTCCTGTACAATATCATGAACCTCCATCCATAGTTCTTCAGGCACTCTATCAGATCTAATCCCTTGAATCTATTTGTCACTCCACTATATAATTGTAAGAGATTTGATTTAGGTCCTATCTGAATGGTCTAGTGGTTTTCCCTACTTTCTTCAATTTAAGTTTGAATTTTACAATAAGGAGTTCATGATCTGAGCCAGAGTCAGCTCCTGGTCTTGTTTTTGCTGACTGTATAGAGCTTCTCCACCTCTGGCTGCAAATAGTATAATCAATCTGATTTCAGTATTGACCATCTGGTGATGTCCACATGTAGAGTTGTCTCTTGTCTTGTTGGAAGAGGCTATTGGTTATGACCAGTGCGTTCTCTTGGCAAAATTCTGTTAGCCTTTGCCCTGCTTCATTTTGTACTCTAAGGCCAAATTTGCCTGTTACTCCAGGTAGCTCTTGACTTCCTACTTTTGAATTCTAGTCCCCTAGAATGAAAAGGACATCTTTTGTGGCTGTTAATTCTAGAAGATCTTGTAGCTCTTTATAGAACCATTCAACTTCAGCTTCTTCATCATTACTGGTTGGTGCATAGACTTGGATTACTGTGATACTGAATGGTTTGCCTTGGAAATGAACAGAGATCATTCTGTCTTTTTTGAGATTGCACCCAAGTATTGCATTTTGTACTCTTTTGTTGACTGTGAGAGCTACTCCATTTCTTCTAAGGGATTCTTGCCCACAGTAGTAGATATAACGGTCATCTGAATTAAAATCACCCATTCCTGTCCATTTTAGTTCACTGATTCCTAAAATGTTGATGTTCACTCTTGCCATCTCCTTTTTGACCACTTCCAGTTTATCTTGATTCATGGACCTAACACTCCAGGTTCCTATGCAATATTGCTCTTTACAACATTGGACTTTACTTCCATCACCAGTCACATCCACAACTGGGTGTTGTTTTCACCCTGGTTCCATCTCTTCATTCTTTCTGGAGTTATTTCTCCACTGATCTCCAGTAGCTTACTGGGCACCTACCAACCTGGGAGTTTATCTTTCAGTGTCATATCTTTTTGCCTTTCCATACTGTTTACAGGGTTTTCAAGACAAGAATACCGAAGTGGTTTGCCATTCCCTTCTCCAGTAGACCACATTCTGCAGACCTCTCTGCCATGTCCCGTCCATCTTGGGTGGCCTTACAAGGCATGGCTCATAGTTTCATTGAGTTAGACAAGACTGTGTCCATCTGATCAGTTTGCTTAGTTTTCTGTGACTGTGGTTTTCATTCTGTCTGCCCTCTGACAGATAAGGATAAGAGCCTTATGGAAGCTTATCCTGGTCGAGTATTCACAAATGGCCAGTTTTTACGTTTTTCTTTTCAAAACCAAACTTCACTTAGACTTTTTAAATTCCTTTTGTTTCCCTGAACTCTGATTGTCCCAAGTCTGAGAAAATATTAAAAAGAGAATGTTCAGTTCAGTCGCTCAGTCATGTCCGACTCTTTGCGACCGCATGAATCGCAGCACGCAAGGCCTCCCTGTCCATCACCAACTCCCAGAGTTCACTCAGACTCATGTTCATCAACAGTGATGCCATCCAGCCATCTCACCCTCTGTCACCCCCTTCTCCTCCCGCCCCCAATCCCTCCCAGCATCGGAGTCTTTTTCAATAAGTCAACTCTTTGCATGAGATGGCCAAAGTACTGGAGTTTCAGTTTTAGCATCATTCCTTCCAAAAAAAGAGAATGTAGCCCCTTATTATTAAGAGCTTATCCCAAGGATTGGCTGATCACAGTGAAGACACATTCCCCATCAGGTACTGCTGATCATTTTCTCTCCTTTGTCTCATTTCCTCTCCCTCACTTATTATCCTCACTGTATAAAGAAAAAGCCATTTTTCTCCTTGATTTTGAGTTCTTTGCAGATCTTCAGTGTTTTCCCTATTGTGATAGGGAAATAAAGCTTGCCTTACTTTAAATCCAGATTTGTTTTAAAGTGCCACTACTCTTCTAAAGATTCTGTTGTAGAAATGAAAGATAACTCACAGACTGGGAAAAACTACTGGAAAGCATATCTGATAAAGAGCGTGAATCCACAGTATTTACAAAACTTTGTTGCTGTTGTTTAGTTGCTAAGTAATGTTTAACTCTTTGTGATCTCATGGACTTTAGCCCACCTGGCTCCCTTGTCCATGGGATTTTTTAGGCAAGAATAGGGGAGTGAGTTGCCATTTCCTTCTCCAAAGGATCTTCCTGACCCAGAAATCCAACCTGCATCTTTTGCATTAGCAGGCAGATTCTTTGCCACTGAGCCACCAGGGAAGCACTTACAAAACTATACCTCAATTTAAAAAAAAGAATCATGCAATAAAGACAAGCAAAACTTTTGAGCACATCTCACAAAAAAGACAAATGCCATTGAAACATGTCTAATGTCATATGCGAAACGAATCACCAGTCCAGGTTCGATGCATGATACAGGATGCTCGGGGCTGGTGCACTGGTGACCCAGAGGGATGGTATGGGGAGGGAGGTGGGAGGGTGGTTCAGGATGGGGAACACGTGTACACCCATGGCAGATTCATGTTGATGTATGGCAAAACCAATACAATATTGTAAAGTAATTAGCCTCCAATTAAAATAAATATATTTATATTTAAAAAAAAGACAAATGCCAAATAAGTGCATGAAAGTATTATCAAAATTATTAGACATAAGGAAAATGCAAATTAAAGTCAAATGAGATGCCAGTATAAATTCATTAGAATAGTTAAAAGAAATAAACACTACCAAATGTTGGATCAAATCTGTAGTAACTGGACTTCTTATATATTACTATTGGGATTTTGAAAATGGTCTAATATTTTTTTATTTTTTTCTGTAACAAATTACTATACATTTTGGGCTTAAAATAACACAAGTTTATTATCTCACATTTTTGTAGGTCAGAAGTCTGATATGGTTAGCAGGGCTCTATTACTTTCAAGGGACCTAAGTGAGAATCTATTTCACTTCTTATTTAGGTTGTTGGAAGAACTCAGTTTCTTGTGGCTTATGACTAGAGGTCACCATTTCCTTGCTGACTGTGAACTGAGAGCTATTCTCAGCTTCTAGAAGCAGCTCGTACTTTTTGCCTTGTGAACCTCTTCATCTCAAATCCAGCAAAAGTAGATCAAGTTCCTCTCATACTTTCTTAATCTTTCCTGCCTCTATTTCCAATGCCACATTTCTGACCCATTCTCTGCCTTCCTCTTTCATTTTCAAGGTTTTATATGACTATGTTTGAACCACTAAGATAACACTGAAAAATAACAACACTGAGAAATAACACTGAGAAACTCCATCTCAATATATTTAACCTAATCACATTGACAAAGTTATACTTGCCATATAAGGTTACTTATTCACAAATTCTCAGGGTTAGGTTCTAGAACTGAATGGGCTCTTTTCTATCCTAACACAAAAGGTACAATCAATTCAGAGATTTTATTTTCTTAAAAAGCTGAATGCATATGTGCCTTATTACCTAGAAATCCTGTTTCTATGTACATAATCAAAGAAAGAAAAACACACATTCATGAAAAAAAAAAAAAAAATTGCAGTGATTTTGGAGCCCCCCAAAATAAAGTCTGACACTGTTTCCACTGTTTCCCCATCTATTTCCCATGAAGTGATGGGACAGATGCCATGATCTTTGTTTTCTGAAGGTTGAGCTTTAAGCCAACTTTTTCACTCTCCTCTTTCACTTTGATCAAGAGGTTTTTGAGTTCCTCTTCACTTTCTGCCATAAGGGTGGTGTCATCTGCATATCTGAGGTTATTGATATTTCTCCCAGCAATCTTGATTCCAGCTTGTGTTTCTTCCAGTCCAGCTTTTCTCATGATGTACTCTGCATATAAGTTAAATAAGCAGGGTGACAATATACAGCCTTGATGTACTCCTTTCCCTATTTGGAACCAGTCTGTTGTTCCATGTCCAGTTCTAACTGTTGCTTCCTGACCTGCATACAGATTTCTCAAGAGGCAGGTTAGGTGGTCTGGTATTCCCATCTTTTTCAGAATTTTCCACAGTTTATTGTGATCCACACAGTCAAAGGTTTTGGCATAGTCAATAAAGCAGAAGTAGATGTTTTTCTGGATTAGCACAAAAACAGAAATACAGATCCATGGAGCAGGACAAAAAGCCCAGAGATAAATCCATGCACCTACAGTCATCTAATCCATGATAAAGGAGGCAAAAATATACAATGGAGAAAGAAGATGTCATCAATAAGCAGGTTCTGGGAAAGCTGGATAGATATGTGTAAAAAATGAAATTAGAACACTCAAAACCATATACATAAACAAATACAAAATAGATTACAGACCTAAACTTAAGGCCAGACACTATAAAGCTCTTAGAAAAAAACATAGGCGGAAAACTCTTTGAAATAAATTGTAGCACATTCTTTTTTGACCTACCTCCTTACAGCAATGAAAATAAAAACAAAAATAAACAAGTGGGACCTACTTAAACTTAAAAGCTTTGGCACAGCAAAGGAAACTATAGAGAAGACAAAAAGACAACCTTCATAATAGAATAAAATATTTGTAAATAAAATAACTGACAAAGGATTAATCTCTAAAACATAAAAACGGCTCATGTAGCTCAATTTAAAAAAAAAAAAAATGGGTGGAAGACCTAAATAGACACTTCTCCAAAGAAGACAGATAGCCAACAAACATATGAAAGGATGATCAACATAGCTAATTATTAGAGAAATGCAAATCACAACTACAATGAGGTATCACCTCACATCAGTCAAAATGCCCATTATCAGTAAATATACAAACACTAAAAAGTGCCCATCATCAGTAAATATACAAACACTAAATGCTGGAGAATTACAGAGAAAAGGTCACCCTCTTATCCTATTGGTGGGAATGTAAACTGATATAATTACTATGGAGAAATATATGGTTCCTTAAAAAATTAAAAATAAAACTATGGTATGACCCAGCAGTCCTACTACTGGGCACGTACCCAGCAAAAACCAAAATTCAAAAAGATACATTCACCCCAGGGTTCACTGCAGTGCTATTTACAATAGACATGGAAGCAATCTCAATGTCCATCAAGAAAAGAATGGGTAAAGATGATGTAGCACGTACCTATGACGGAGTATTGCTGAGCCATAAAAAGGAACAAAATGGTGTCATTTGCAGAGATGTGGATTGATCTAGAGACTGTCATACAGAGTGAAGTAAGTCAGAAAGAAGAAAAATAATACACATATATAAATGCATATATTTGGAACCTAAAAAATGGTAAAGATGATCATCTGTGCAAAGCAGAAACAGAGACACAGACGTAGAGAACAGATATATGGAAACCAAGGGGATAAATTAAGAGACTGGGATTGACATATATATATATATATATATATACACACACAATTATGCATAAAATAGATAATGAGAAACTACTGTATACCATAGGGAACTCGACTCAGTGCTCTGTGGTGACCTAAATGGGGAGGATATCCAAAAAAGAACAGATTTATTTATAGGTATGGCTGATTCACTTTGCTATACAGCGGAAACTGACACAGTAGTGTATCAAGCAACTAATGTACACACACACACACACACACACACACATAAAAGGAATTAGATTTTATGCTATAGATGACAATTCACCAACAGCTAACCCATCTCAATACTATTATGAGTCAGAGCAATGTTTTTGATTTTGAGGTTATTTCTTATACTTTCACTCTAAAGTTGTTGAAAACAACACAGTAAACTGTGGTGCCCAACTGGGGGACATGGGGAAGGGGAGTTAGGAGTAGACATGCGACTTTCCTTTGCCAACATTTTCCACCATGTCATATGACTTAGAGAAAAACAATTCACGAGTTAGAAATCTTCTTCACATAAAAAATAAATCTGGAGCTGACAAGAAGGGAATAAGTCCTTCCTGAGGCAGAGTGAGTCTGGGCAACCATTTCCTCAAACAAGATGATTTAATAACATGGAAGACCTTCTATTCACTATGATAAGGCACAGTACTTGGCCCATTAATTGAAAAGACTGAATAAATGAGGAATCACATTCAATGATAAAGAACACAAAAAATCTACCTTAAAATATATGAATATATGGCAAAAACCACCATGATATTGTAAAGTAATTAGCCTCCAATTCAAATAAAATATATATATAAATGCACTTTTATTCACACTTTTTGATTACTATGAGGCTGAGGACTTTTTATTAAATGAGTCACATAATTGGAGCTCAGTCCATTTTTTTTGCCTGTGGATCTTGTCTAGTTTCATTTCAATTCTTTAAAATGATACTACAGTGTAAGGCGAATAAAGTGAGAGCATGCATGGTGTATAATAAATCTAAATGCAGAATAAAGATTTTTAATAAATATCTCCACAACATATTCCCCAACACTTTAGTTGCTCAAATTTCATCTAAGTCATCCACTGATATACAGAGAATATTTCTATTTCTGCGCCCATATTTTAATGTGTTACTTAATAGTGAGTACAAGTGGCAACATTGAAGTTGGAAACACAAACAACTAACTCTTACCTGAAACTGCTTGTTTGGCTTTCGTGTTGGGAGATATATGGGGGTGAACTGGAGAGTAACCTGCTGTTACACACATTCAGAGAGGTTTGGGTATCTGTTAAATTCTTTATGGGGAGAACAATTATTCTGATGGGTGTATTAAAAGGATATGTGACTAAGAGAACTTCTTTTGAAGTAATAATTGACATAATTACATGTGGTGATTAGAAAAGCTCTAAGCCTAGACCGTCATTTTCCATAAACCTACTTTATTGCCTGACTCATTTTACTGTATTTAGTTGTGCATTATGGTTACAGAAACCCAATCAGAAGCACATGTGACCTTTATATTTTATTTCTTATAATCAGTCATAATGATCTATCAGTTAGAATTGGTAGCCTCTACATTTCTATCTCAACTAGTGCTTAATATTCTTCCTGTAAAATAACACATAAGGACATGTATACAGCCATGCACAGAGTGCACAGTTCGTAGATGACTGCTATTCAGTTTTCCTGCTAAAAGAATAATTCACAAGTCAAAACCCTACTAGTTGTTATTGTTCAGTCGCTCAGTCGCATCCAACTCTTTGTGACCCCATGGACTGCAGCATGCCAGGCTTCCCTGTCACTTGCAGGAATTTACCTTATACTAGAGGATAAGTATATACTAGTGAAGCGCTGGGCTGGAAGAAGCAAAAGCTGGAATCAAGATTGCTGGGAGAAATATCAATAACCTCAGATATGCAGATGACACCACCCTATGGCAGAAAGTGAAGGGGAACTCAAAAGCCTCTTGATGAAAGTGAAAGAGGAGAGTGAAAAAGTAGACTTAAAGCTCAACATTCAGAAAATGAAGATCATGGCATCCGTTCCCGTCACTTCATGGGAAATAGATGGGGAAACAGTGGAAACTGTGTCAGACTTTATTTTTGGGGGCTCCAAAATCACTGCTGATGGTGATCGCAGCCATGAAATTAAAAGACGCTTACTCCTTGGAAGAAAAGTTAGGACCAACCTAGATAGCATATTGAAAAGCAGAGACATTACTTTGCCGACTAAGGTCTGTCTAGTCAAGGCTATGGTTTTTCCTGTGGTTATGTATGGATGTGAGAGTTGGACTGTGAAGAAAGCTGAGTGCTGAAGAACTGATGCTTTTGAACTGTGGTGTTGGAGAAGACTCTTGAGAGTCCCTTGGACTGCAAAGAAATCCAACCAGTCCATTCTAAAGGAGATCAGCCCTGAGTGTTCTTTGGAAGGAATGATGCTAAAGCTGAAACTCCAATAGTTTGGCCACCTCATGAGAAGAGTTGACTCATTGGAAAAGACTCTGATGCTGGGAGGGATTGGGGGCAGGAGGAGAAGGGGACGACCGGGGATGAGATGGCTGGATGGCATCATGGACTCAATGGACGTGAGTCTGAATGAACTCTGGGAGTTGGTGATGGACAGGGAGGCCTGGCATGCTGCGGTTCATGGGGTCGCAAAGAGTCAGACACGACTGAGCAACTGAACTGAGTGAAAGTGAAAGTGAAGTCTCTCAGTCGTGTCTGACTCTTTGCTACCCCATAGACTGTAGCCTCAGAGGTTCCTCCAGCCATGGGATTCTCCAGGCAAGAATACTCGAGTGGGCTGCCATTTTCTTCTCCAGGGGATCTTCCCAACACAGGAATTGAATCCGGGTCTCCCACACTGCAGGCAGACTCTTTACCATGTGAGCCATATACTAGAGGATAAGGTAAATTCCTCCAAGCATCTTGGAATTCATGAGAAATTAAGAAACACACTCACACCATTAGTGTCTCCTGTAAGTCAGTATACTATATTTGGCTTTCCTTTGACAGCATTGTTAACAAGTGCTTATGCTATTGATTCTGTTTATTATTTTTTGACTGCCAGGATTAAGAACTGAATGGTCATTAAGAAAGGATCTTCGACATTTAAATAACAAAGTTCCCTTCTTCAAGCCCTTAGGCAAACAACCTATCTCTAGCATTACACCTCTCTGTATATATCCACTTATTCCTCTACACTTATATCTGAATAAAAATTGGTTCCTGCTATTCACTCATCCATTCTTTTAAGAAATATTCTATTTCTTACCCCATGCTGCTACTGCTAAGTCACTTCAGTTGTGTCCGACTCTGTGCGACCCCATAGACGGCAGCCCACCAGGCTCCCCTGTCCCTGGGATTCTCCAGGCAAGAACAGGGGAGTGGGTTGTCATTTCCCCCTTACCCCATAAGTTTACTTAAAATAGGAAAGCATCCTAGCATTTGAGATGTTTCATATACTTGATCCAGGTGGCACAGTGTTAAAGAATCTGCCTGTCAATGCAGGAGACACAGGAGACATACGTTCAATCCCTGGGTCAGGAAGATCCCCTGGAGAAGGAAATGACAACCCACGCTAGCATTCTTGCCCGGAGAATCCCATGGACAGAGGAGCGTGGCTGGTGATAGCACATACAGGGTCACAAAGAGTCATACATGACTGAGCACATTGTAAACCTGGCCCTGATCGATGGTGTATCCTTCTCCTCAAAACGTATCTAGTAAAGGAACACTCTTTGGCCAGAATATGCCAGGGAGATGCTGCTTTCCATGAACAGCAATTATTTGAATTAAGGTTACATTTGGGAGTACAGTAGCAGGAAAGGATTATCTAGAGGAAAGTTGCTATAGTGGGAAATGTTTCAAAGAACAGAGACAAGGAATCAGTAGCAGCTAGTAATAGGAGAAAATAATGACATTGTCATTCATGTACAGGAGCTTAAAATAGTGATAAGTTTTAACATTCCCTGTTTCCCACTCCCATTAGATACTAGTAAATACCTACCGTTGCGGAGATGGAGGAAGGAAAAATGTTAAGAACACTAGAAGCTATTAATCCCTTATTAGATATAGGGATTGCAAATATTTTTCCCATTCTGCACATTGTCTCTTCAATTTGTCAACTCAACTTTGCTGAATTTTTTGATTGAACTACAGCTCGATAGCAAAAAAATAACCATATTGAAAAATGGGCAAAGAACACTGATTAGCCATCTTTCCAAAGAAAACATATGAACGACCAACAGGTATAGGAAAAGCCGTTCAACTAATCATCAGGAAAATGCAAATCCAAGCAATGTGACATAACTTCAAACTTGTTAGGATACTATTACAAAACAACAACAACAACAAACCCAAAGGGAAAAAAACAGACAGTAACTATCAGAGAGGATACAGAAAAAATTGTGCCCATGCACACTGTTAGTAGAAGTGTAAAATAACACAGCAACTGTGGAGAACATCATGAAGATCTTTCAAAAAACAAAAAACTACCACATTATCGAACATTTCCATCTCTAAATATATCCAAAATAACTGAAATCAGCATCTCAAAGAAATACTTGCATTCCTGTGTTCATTGCAGCATCATTCACAATAAGCAAGATAAGGAAATGATCCAAGTGTCCATCAACAGATGAATGGATAAGGAGATGTTGCATATACATACATTAAAATACTGTCATTTGTGACAATAAAGTAGACTTGAAGGATCCTAATCTAAATGAAATAAGCCAGTAACAGGAGTTATTGCTTAGGTCCAGCTATATGAGCCATCTAAAAAGGTCAAATTCATAGCATCAGGAATGTAGAGTTACAGTGCCACAGACTGGTGGATGAGGAAAAGAATGGATATAAAGTTACTGCCAAATGAATAAATTCTACAGATATGCTATACAACATAGTCCCTTTAACAATGCAGTATTGTGTACTTAAAAATTTCTTTAAAAGGTAGATATCATTGTTTTCTTTTTTAAATTTTATTTTTAATTGGAGGATAATTACAATGTTGTGTTGGTTTCTGCCATTTAGTGTTCTCATGAAAGAATTTTTTACCATAGTGTGTGAGAAATGGTAATAGAGCAGTTTCTAGTGACTTCTGGAAAAAAATGTAGTTTCTAAAAAATTCTATCTAGGACTAAAATTCTTTCATATGTAACACTAAAAGCTACTTTCAAATATGTGAAATTTCCAAAAATGTGCTACCAGTGTACACTTCTAAGAAACAAAAACACACTGAATACATAGTTGAGCCAATATATACATAAATAATATAGGCTAATAATATAAATCAAAATTAATAAAAAAACACAGCCTAGCTATATCTTTGTATGAAAGATAATCATAAATTATAAAGCCTCTTAAGAAACCCTTATGCAGGTCAAGAAGCAACAGTTAGAACTGGACATGGAAAAACAGACTGGTTCAAAATTTGAAAGGAGTATATCAAGGCTCTATATTGTCACCCATTCTTAACTTATATTCAGAGTACATCATATGAAATGCCAGGCTGAATGAACTGGAAGCTAGAATCAAGATTCTACCTCAGATATGCAGATGACATCACTCTGATGGCAGAAAATAAAGAGGAACTAACGAGCCTCTTGATGAAGGTGAAAGAGGAGAGTGAAAAAGCTGGCTTAAAGCTCAACATTCAAAAACTAATATGGCATTCAGTCACACAACTTCATGGTAAATACAAGAGGAAAAAGTGGAATCAGTGACAGATTTTATTTTCTTGGGCTCCAAAATCATTGAGGATGATGACTGCAGCTATTAAAAGATGACTGCTCCTTGGAAGAAAAGTTATGACATACCTAGACCTGTATTTAAACCTTCTTATAGGTTTTAAAGCTTCTTATAGTCAAAGCTATGGTTTTTCCAGTGGTCATGTATGGATGTGAGTTGGACCATCAACAAGGCTGAGCACCCAAGAATTGATGCTTTTGAACTGTGGTGCTGGAGAAGACTCGAGGGTCCCTTGGACAGCAAGGCAATCAAACCAGTCAATTCTAAAGAAAAATCAACCCTGAATATTCATTGGAAGGGCTGATGCTAAAGCTGAAGCTCCAACACTTTGGCCACCTAATGCAGAGACGACTCACTGGAAAAGACCCTGATGCTGGGAAACAGTGAGGGCAGGAAGAGAAGGGTATGACAGAGGGGATGAGATCGCTAAATAGCATCAGTGACCCAATGGATATGAATTTGAGCAAACTCTGGGAGACACTGGAGGACAGAGGAGCCTGGCATGCTGCAGCAGTCCATGGGGTTGCAAAGAGTCAGAAACGACTTAGTGACTGAACAACAACAAAGGGGAAATCATAAAGTTGAATATAAATGTAGTAAATAACATATGATACAATACTGACACATAGGGAAGTGATATTTGCCATCTGCAAATGCCTCATGAAGATTAATTTAGGCTGAATATTTTTAATAAACAGAAAATTCAAGAAGTTTTTCTTGTCCTTCTCCTTAACTGCCTAAAAGAATTTATATAACGAGACTGTTCTCACAATATAGCTATCAGACATTATCTGTGAAGAACATGAGCTTGGTGTGGTGGGTCAACTCTAGAGATCATCTGAGTCCCATAGTCTCTGCGTGACCCAGTAAACATTTGTATACTAAACATTGGCTCCTCCATCTCCATGTGAATCCTCTTCTTTAAAGTCCAAAACCACTGCTTCCAAATATCATCTATTTCTTTAGTACTGAAGATAGTACTGAAAGCAAGAACTTCAGCCATTTTGGTTACTCAGTTTTCCTGAGTCTTTCCCGTATATACCTGTTATCAAATTTTGAGTTTCTCCTGTTAATCTGTCTCACGCAAATTTAATTCTTAGATGACCAAAAGAATATAAAAGGACAGAGGAAAATCTCTTCCTGCCCTCCAATGCTCACAAGAAAGAATATTCTATAAACAGGAATTAATTTTGCAAAAGGTTGGACTTGTAGCTTTTTAAGTGTGACATTAGTCTTGAATTTTATGTTACAAAATAAGTCAAATGTTATTTTGAAAAATATAAAAACCCACCAGTGGAATTAAAAATGATAATTACCTTTCACATCACTATGGAAAGTAAAAAGCAAATATAGATTCTACATGACAAATTACAAGAAGCAAAGACAAAAAATATTAAAAAACAAAACTGAAAACATAAAACAAACTGACAGAATTAAGGCTACATATAACAGTGAAAACAGTAAAGGAAATTGCCTTAAACTATTTTGTTATTAGGAAGGAAATGTTTTCAGGAAGAATAACAAAACTAAATCAAATTTTAAAGCCTACAGAAAATGACATACAAAGATTTCAAGTAAAAGGATGCATAAAGTTTATCATGCATGGACAAAAGGAAGCAATTGAGCATGGAGATGCTAGCAGCAAACAAGGAAATATTTAAGGCAAAGAGCATTAGCTAAGATAAATAGGATCATTTTATAATTCTAAAATTGGCACTCAATAGTGCAAGCTAAATGGCATTAAATCCTTGTACATTAAATATGTAATATCAAAGTATACAAAATAAAGGCTCAGAAATAAAGCAATAAGTTCATAGGGGAAAATTATACTGATAAACACATGCTGTGTGCTTATTGCTCAGTAGTGTCCGACTCTGCTACCGCATGGACTGTAGCCTGCCAGGCTCCTCTGTCCATGGGGATTCTCCAGGTAAGAATCCTGCTGTGGGTTGCCATGCCCTCTTCCAGGGGGTCTTCCCAACCCAGGGATTGAACCCAGGTCTCCCACATTGCAGGTGGATTCTTTACCATCTGAGTCAGCAGGGAGGCCCAAAATAAACATACAGATATTTATAATATTGTATAAGTACATTAATATTTCAATTAACATGCATTAATTGGCTTCCCTGAAGATGCAGCCATTAATGAACCTGCCTGCAATACAGGAGACACATGAGACATGGGTTCGATCCCTCAGTCAAGAAGATCCCCTGGAGGAGGAAGTGGCAACCCACTCCAATATTCTTGCCTGAAAAATCCCACTGACACAGGAGCCTGGCAGGCTACAGTCCATATGATTGCAGAGTCAGATACAACTGAATGACTAAGCACATTCATGCACACACGCAGTGAAAATATGAGTCAAAGCTTTTACGGGGGTTATTTTAAGTAGACATGCAATATTTGGGGGAAATATTATCCCTAGTTGGGCTTCCCTGGTGGTGCAGATGGTCACGAATCTGACTGCAAAGCAGGAGACCTGGGTTAGATCCTGGGTCAGGAAGATCCCTGGAGAAGGGAATGGCTTCCCACTCTAGTATTCTTACCTGGAGAAATTCACAGATGGAGGAGGCTGCAGGGCTATATTCCACGGAGTCACAAAGAGTTAGGACTAAGCAACTAACACTCATTTTTATCCCTAATTAGCCAAAGGTGAGGTGAGGTGAGGTGAAGTTGCTCAGTCGTGTCTGACTCTTTGTGACCTCATGGACTGTAACCTACTAGGCTTCTCCGTCTATGGGATTCTCCAGGCAAGAATACTGGAGTGGATTGCCATTTCCTTCTCCAGGGGATCTTCCCGACCCAGGGATCGAACCTGGGTCTCCCCCATTGGAGGCAGACGCTTTAACCTCTGAGCCAGCAGGGAAGCCCACAAATTCTAAAATGTGAAAACTATATTTGACTATAAAACTAGGAATTATTAGCAGTGTTTATACTAAAATATATCTAAATTAAAATTTAAAACAACACACAAAATTACTATAAATAAACTAGTATTAAAATGAACAATATATTGTAATAGATTATACCAATTATTTGATAAGAGGTTTTTATTTTTTATTGAAAAATAAGTAAACTAGTGCTCAAAACAATTTTCTTTAAAACAAAGGTGGCCTAGAGAAAATTTAAAGTATTAGGTAATTCAGTAAAAGTTGTGAAAGGCAAAGGAGTAAAGGAAAATATACCCATCCAAATGCAGAGTTCCAAAGCATAGCAAGAAGAGATAAGAAAGCATTATTAAGTGAACAATGCACAGAAATAGAGGAAAATAACAGAATGGGAAACACCAGTGATCTCTTCAAGAAAATTAGAGATAATGAGGGAACATTCCATGCAAAGATAGGCACAATAAAGGACAGAAATGGTATGGACCTAACAGAAGCAGATGATGTTAAGAAGAGGTGGCATGAATACACAGAAGAACGGTACAAAAAGTCTTAATGACCTGGAAAAACACAATGTCATGATCACTCCCTTGGAGCAAGACATTCTGGAGTGTGAAGTCAGGTGGCCCTTAGGAAGCATTACGAACAAAGCTAGTGGAGGTGATGGAATTCCTTAAATGCCAAGTCGCATCAGTCATGTCCAACTCATTGAGACCCTATGAATTGTAGTCTATCAGCCTCCTCTGTCCATGGAATTCTCCAGGCAAGCATACTAGAGTGGGTTGCCATGCCCTTATCCAGGGGAACTTCCCAACCCAGGGATGAACCCACCTCTCTTGTCTCCTGCATTGGCAGGTGGATTCTTTACCACTAGCGCCACCTGGCGGAGAAGGCAATGGCACCCCACTCCAGTACTCTTGCCTGGAAAATCCCATGGACGGAGGAGCCTGGTGGGCTGCAGTCCATGGGGTCGCTGAGTCGGACACGACTGAGCGACTTCACTTTCACTTTTCACTTTCATGCATTGGAGAAGGAAATGGCAACCCACTCCAGTGTTCTTGCCTGGAGAATCCCAGGGACGGGGGAGCCTGGTGGGCTACCGTCTATGGGGTCACACAGAGTCGGACACGACTGAAGTGACTTAGCAGCAGCAGCAGCAGCAGCGCCACCTGGAAAGCCCAGGTGGAATTACAGCTGAGCTAGTTCAAATCCGAAAAGATGATGCTGTTAAAGTGCTATACTTAATATGCCAGGAAATCTGGAAAACTCAGCAGTGGCCACAGGACTGGAAAAGGTTAGTTTTCATCCCAATCCCAAAGAATGGAAATGCCAAAGAATGTTCAAACTACCTTGCATTTGCACTCATTTCACATGCTAGGAAGGTAATGTTCAAAGTCCTTCAAAACAGGCTTCAACAGTATGTGAACCAAGAAATTCAAGATGTACAAACTGGATTTAGAAAAGGCAAAGGAACCAGAAATCAAATTGCCAACATCTGTTGGATCATACAAAAAGCACAAGAATTCCAGAAAGACACCTACTTCTTCATTGACTACACTAAAGCCTTTGAGGGTGTGGATCACAACAAACTGTGGAACATTCTTAAAGAGATGGGATTACCAGACCACAGGACCTGCCTCCTGAGAAACCTGTATGCAGGTCAAGAAGCAATAGTTAGAACTGGACATGGAACAACGGACTGGCTCCAAATTGGGAAAGGAGTATGACAAGGCTGTATATTGTTACCCTGCTTATTTAACTTATATGCAGAGTACATCAGACAAAATGCTAGGCTGGATGAAGCTCAAGCTGGAATAAAGATTGCCAGGAGAAATATCAATAATCTGAGATACGCAGATGACATCACTCTAATGGCAGAAAGCAAAAAGGAACTAAAGAGCCTCCTGATGAAGGTGAAAGAGGAGAGTGAAAAAGCTGGCTTAAAACTCAACATTCAAAAATGAAGAACATGGCGTTCAGTCCCACCTCTTCATGGCAAATATATGAGGAAACAATGAAAACAGTGACAGACTTCATTTTCTTGGGCTCCAAAATCACTGCAGGTGGTGACTGCAGCCATGAAATTAAAAGATGTTTGATCCTTGGAAGAAAAGGTATAACAAAACTATACAGCATATTAAAAAGCAGAGACATCATTTTGCCAATAAAGGTCCATATAGTTAAAGCTACAGTTTTTTCAGTTGCATGTACAAATGTGAGAGTTGGACCATAATGAAGACCAAGTGCTGAAAAATTGATGGTTTTGAACTGTGGTGCTGGAGAAGACTCTTGAGAGTCCCTTGGACTGCAAGGAAATCAAACCAGTCAATCCTAAAGGAAATTAACCCTGAATATTCATTGGAAGGATTAATGCTGAAGCTCCAAAAATTTGGCCACCTGATGCAAAGAGCCAACCCTGGAAGAGACCCTGATGCTGTGAAAAATTGAGGGCAAGAGGAGAAGAGAGCAACAGAGGATGAGATGTTTGGATGGCATCACCGACTCAATGGACATGAGTTTGAGCAAATTCTGGGAGACAGTGAAGGACAGGGAAGCCTGGCATCCTGCAGTCCATGGGGTTGCAAACAGTTGGGCAAGACTGAGTGAGTGGACAACAGCAAGAAAAAGGTAAAAGAAAATTTGTCAAAGGAAAAATAGTATGAACATTATAAAGATCTTAATATTGACTCTAAAAATTATCAATGAAATAGAAACAAAAGAAAAACAGATACATTTAATGTCTTTGCTACCTTTCAACCCAATCTCAAATTATTTGCTTCCATTTGTAAAGGTGTTCTTGGCAGCCATAGGCAGATATACAGTGTATGTGTACATAAAATGAAGCTTTGTTGGGGTCTTGGTAAAAACAAATGATCTAGGACCAGGCAAGAGATAGAAAATTAGCACCATGGCAATAAATATGGAAATAAAACTATAGTTTAAAAATTTCTGAAAGCTTCTAGGATTAAAATTCATCAAACTTGCCTGACTATGCCAGTTTGTCCTGACTCTCTAAAGAAAAGAAACTGCTGAATGAGCACACTGAGTCTCTGTGGCCTTGAAGGAAAGAGGATGCAAGGAGCCCGGAGAACAAAGACAGGGGGGCTGCTGCAGCACAAGCCTGGTACCTTTACTGCACCTGCACAGCAATCACAGGACCCTAGACACCATTCCACTTCCATTTGTGAGACATCCCAGTCTGTCATGGAAAAGGACATTTACATCCAAATACCTCATTTTGCAGATTGCAACCACTGGCCTATTTCCAGAAAGGAAAAAGGAATAGAAATATACATTTAGTGTATCTGTAGACTATACCTGAACTCATGCAAAAGGGACTAAGTTATCTACAAAGTGTGGGGGGTTTCTACTATTATTGTTCAATAAAATAAGAAACACATTGTAAAAAGTGGAGAAAAATAAGGTAACTACTCTAAAGCTTGGTTCAAAGAGACTGTCATGTGTCATGTAAAAACAAAACAAAAATTAGAGTGCTTAATATAAAAACCCTCAGGATGCAGAAAGAGCTCCTCTGAGAAGACAATGTTTAGCCTCAAACACCTCCATTAATAAAAAGTAAGTATTAAAAAAAAAAAAAAAACTAAGTATACATTGTAAGAAATTAGTAAAAGAACCATAAGAAAAAAGTAAAGTAAAACCGAATAACAAATAGGATGGTAGAGCAAATAGAAATACAGACTAGAATTACTTGGTTGGGGGTCAAGACAGCAGAATATGAGGGCCTGGAGCTCACCTCTCCCCACAGGTACATCAAGAATACGTCAACAAATGGAACAATTTCCACAGAGCACCTACTGAACAGTAGCAGAGGACCTCAGACACCTATCAGGACAAGAAAAGATCCTTGTGTAATTGGGTATGACAAGTAAGAGAAAGGGAAGAATAAGAAAAGAGGAAATGGGGTAGGACTCTCACCTTTGCTGGGGGACTGAAAAAGAGAAGAGGTTATAGTAGCTGGGAGGCCCCCTCACTGGCAGGGAGATCAGCTGAGACAGAAGGGGAGCTTCGGGGGCTATCAGAGGAAAGTGCAGCAAACAGTCTGTGGCAGGCAGGACAGAGTGAGACTTACCCAGACAAGCCATGACATAGCCCTGCGTGCCCAAGCCTGAGGGGGGCGTCCATCAGTGCTGGCAGGGGCTGGGTGCCGGAACAGGGGGTTAGGAGAGTGGGCCTAGGGAGAGGACGGCTGTTGGCTGTGCAGAGATGGCCTGAGGGTATGGGAGTGAGGAAGGCTCCTCAAAGAAGCCTGGATGGCCAGAGCAGCGAGTCAGCATTGTTGAGTGATGCTCAAAGGGTGAGGTCACAGTCACAACCTCTCTCCACGCTCCAGCCCCTGCCTCTGCAGGCTCGAGGAGGGGCTCTTCCCAAGCCAGTCCCTCCACCTTACTGCCCTCCCCCCAGAGCGAGCAGTGTGCCCCAGTCAGCTGAGAAGTTACAAGAAATGTTTAACAAGGACCTAGAAGAGCTAATGAACAAACAATGATGAGCATCAAATGAAAAATACACCAGAAGGAATTAATAGCAGAATAACTGAGGCAGAAGAATGGATAAGTGAGTGGAAGATATGATGGTGGTAAACACTGCTGCAGAACAGAATAAAGAAGAAAGGATGAAGAGAAATGATGGCGCTTTCAGAGGCTTCTGGAATAACATTAAACTCCAACATTCAACATTAGAGGGGTTCCAGAAGGAGAAGAAAAAGAGGAAGGGTCTAAGAAAATATTTGAAGAGATTATAGGCAAAAACTTCCCTAACATGGAAAAATAAACAGTGACCCAGGTCCAGGAAGCACATAGAGTTCCATATAGGATAAACCCAAAGAGAAACATGCCAAGACACACATTAATCAAACTGACAGAAATTAAATACAAAGAAAAAATATTGAAAGCGACAAGGGAAAAGCAACAAATAATGCGCAGGGAATACCCATAAGGTTATCCACTGAGTTTTCAACAGAAACTCTGCAAGCCAGAAGGGAGTGGAGCAATACATTTCAAGTGATGAAAGGGAGAAAACACTACAACCAAGAATACTCAACAGAGCAAGGCTCTCATTCAGATTCAACAGAGAAATGAAAAGTTTTACAGATAAGCTAAAGCTAAGAGAATTCAGCACCATCAAACCAGTTTTATGGCAAATGATATAGGAGCTTCTCTATATCATTTGGGAATCATATCATAGGTGGAAAGCATGAGAAAAGATAACAGAAGAGGAAGGGAAGAAAAAAGACCTACAAAAACAAACCCCAAACAATTAAGAACCGGCAACAGGAACATGCATAATAGTAATAACTTTAAATGTAAATGGGTAAATGCTCCAGCCAATCAACATCAAATATCTTCAATCAAAATCACCGAATATAGTTCAGCTCTAAGCTGAAAGATTAATAGGGGAAAAGAGCTTATCCCAGCAAAGAATGAATGGTAAATTTGAGACTATCTATTAAAAGTTCATATTAATACATCAAAAATAAACTATGAGCTGGCATTACCATTATTATACTTTAATCCCTGGTAGCAGAATTATTTTTAGGGAGAAGGAGAACCAGACATGGGACAACCAATTTGTTCACACTTGGGAAAGGAATATGACAAGGCTATATATTGTCACCTTGTTTATTCAACTTCTATGCAGAGTACATCATGTGAAATGCCAGGCTGCATGAAGCACAAGCTGGAATCAACATTGCTGGGAGAAATATCAATAACCTCAGACATGCAGATGAGAGACAAGAAGGCCTTCTTCAATGAATAGTGTATAAAACTAGAAGGTAACAATAGAAGGGGAAAGACTATAGAGCTCTTCAGGAAAACTGGAAACATCAAGAAAATATTTTGCCCAATGATGGGCACAATAAAGGACAGAAATGGTAGAGACCTAGTAGATGCTGAAGAGATCAAAAAGAGATGGAAAGAATACACAGAACTGTACTAAAAAGATCTAAATGAATGAACGAGATTACTACGACGGTGTGGTCAGCCACCCAGAGCCAGATATTCTGGAAAGCAAAGTCAAGTGGGCCTTAGGAAGCACTCGGTTACCAAAGCTAGTGAATGTGACAGCATTCCAGTACAGAATTCCAACTATTCAAAACTCTAAAGGATGATGCCATCAAGGTGTGGCATTCAATATGTCAGCAAACTAGAAGACCCAGCAGTGGCCACAGGACTGGAGAAGGTCAATACTCATCCCAATTCCCAAGAAGGGTAGTACCAAAGATTGTGCTGACGATTGGATAATTGCACTATACCCCATGCTAGTAAGGTCATGCTTAAAATCTTGCATGCTAGGCTTCAGCAATATGTGAACCAAGAACTTCCAGATGTCCAAGCTTGGTTTAAAAAAAGAAAAGGATCAAATTGCCAACATTCGCTGGATGATAGAGAAAGCAAGGAAATTTCAGAAAAACATCTACTTCTGTTTCATTGACTATGCCAAAGCCTTTGACTGTGTGGATCATAACAAACTGTCGAAAGCTCTTAAAGAGATGGGAATACCAGGCCATCTTACCTGTCTCCTAAGAAACCTGTATGTGGGTCAAGAAGCAATAGTTAGAACCCTGTATGAAACAACTGATTGGTTCAAGATTGAGAAAGGGGTACGACAGGGCTGTCTGCTGTCACCCTGCTTGTTTAATCTACACACTGAGCACATCATGAGAAATGCTGCGCTGGATGAGTTACAAGCTGGAATCAAGACAGGCAGGAGAAACATCAACAACCTCAGATATGCGGATGATACCACTCTAATGGCAGAAATCAAAGATCAACTAAAGAGCCTCTTGATGACGGTGAAGGAGGAGAGTGAAAGAGCCAGCTTAAAACTAAATATTAAAAAACACTAAGATCATGGAATCTGGCCGTATTTCTTCATGGCAAATGGAGGAGGGGAAAGTGAAAGTAGTGACAGATTTCCTTTTCTTGGGCTCTAAAATCCCTGCGGATGGTGACTGTAGCCATGAAATCAGAAGACATTTGCTTCTTGGCAGGAAAGCTATGACAAACCTAGACAGTGTGTTGAAAGCAGAGACATTACTCTGCCAACAAAGGTCCCTATGGTCAGGGCTATGGTCTTTCCAGTGGTCATGTACGGTTGTGAGAGCCAGACTGTAAAGAAGGTAGAGTGCAGAAAAATTGATGCCTTTGAACTGTGGTGCTGGAGAAGACTCCTCCGAGAGTCCCTTGGATAGCAAGGAGATCAAACCAGTCAATCTTAAGGGAAACCAAGCCTGAATACATATGGGAAGGACTGATGCTGAAGCTGAAACTCCAGTATTTTGGTCATCTGATGCAAACGGCTGACTCATTGGAAAAGTCCCTGATGCTGGGAAAAGATTGAGGGCAGAAGGAGAAGAGGGCATCAGAGGATGAGATGGCAGAATGGCATCACTGACACAATGGACATGATCTTGGGCAAAATTCAAGAGATGCTGAGGGACAGGGAGGCCCGGCATGCTGCAGTCCATGGGGTCACAAAGAGTTAAACATGACTGGGTGACTGAACAACAATGCAGATGATACCACTCTAATGGCAGAAAGTGGAGAGGAACTAAAGAGCCTTTTGATGAGGGTGAAAGAGAAGAATGAAAACGCTGGCTTAAAACTCAACATTAAAATTAAAATCATGGCATCCAGTCCCATCACTTCATGGCAAATAGATGGAGAAAAAGTGACAGATTTTCTTTTCTTGGGCTCCAAAATCACTGCAGATGGTGGCTGTAGCCACGAAATTAAAAGATTCTTGTTTCTTGGTAGGAAAGCTATAACAAACCTAAATCAGTTCAGTTCAGTCACTCAGTCATGTCCGACTCCCTGCGACCCCATAAACCACACCACGCCAGGCTGCCTCCCTATCCATTACCAAATAAAACCTAACAAACCAAAACAGTGCTTTAAAACACAGGACATCACTTTGCTGACAAAGGTCCTTCTAGTCAAAGCTATGATTTTTCCAGTAGTCATGTACAGATGTGAGAGTTGGATCATAAAGAATGCTGAATGCCAAAGAATTAATGCTTTCAGATTGTGGTGCTGGAGAAGATTCTTGAGAGACCCTTGGACAGAAAGGAGATAAAACAAGTCTATTTTAAATGAAATCAACCTTGACTATTCATTGGAAGGACTGATGCTGAAGCTTGAATACTGTGTCCATGTGCTATGAAGGGCTCATTGGAAAAGACCCTGGTGCTGGGAGAGATTGAAGGCAGAAGAAGATGGAGGTGGCAGAGGATGAGATGCTTAGCTAGCCTCACTGACTCAATGGATATAAATTTGAGCAAACTCCATGAGATAGTGGAAGACAGAGAAGCCTGGCTTGTTGCAGTCCTTGAGGTCACAGTGAGCCAGATATGACTTAGCAACTGAACAACAGCAACGACAACTGCTTTTGTTAAAAGACGCTTTGACTGGAAAGTGATTCCTCTGGTGCCTGGAAAGATATTCATGCCAAGGTTTCTAAAGAAGAAAGATGGCAATCTTTATTCATGGAGGAGATTTTTATTTGTGTAGTCCCTAGGACCAACTGGGGCAGAACAGAATAAGAAATAAATCGAAAGGAACATAAGGAAAGCACAAAAGATGGTAGATGTGTTAGAAAATCTGTTTCATTTCTCTGTAACCTTAAATCTTTAATTACTAAGTAATAGTAAAATTTCTTACAGAAAAGCAAATGTACTGAATTTTGCATTTGGGTTGCCACAGGACAAAATTAAGATACTGTGAGAAAAAAACTGAAGCAAGGAGGGAGATAAAAATAAAGAGAAGTAAACCTTCAAAGCACAGAGTTGGGTCACTGGTCAATTTTAACCACATCTCCCCAAACCAAGGAAACCTACCTAACATCTGAGTTACATGTGGAAACCTATTTCATCATTTCTACAGAAGTTAAAAAAAGTATTCCATTGAATTCAATAAAAAGTTTTGAAACTGTATCAGCCAGGGCTCCTCAGAGAAATAGAACCAGACTTCCACATGAGGTGGAGAGGTGCTTTCACTCGCAAAAAGAGACTGCAGATATCAGAGGATCAGTGTCCCCAGCTTCATTAGGGTCTTTCCGCACATCTCATTACAATTTTCAGGATCCTGTTACTTCCTCATCAATGGCCTCACTTTACAGTAGACACCCTGAAAGGCTGGGAGTTGTAGCTGCATTGATATTCAGCCAGTGACAGGATGAGAGTCTCAGCTTGATTTTCAGCAATCTTGGCTCTTTGGCTATAGGAGACAGGTTCTCCTTTTGGACAGGCAGAAGACTATAGGTCACTAGTGCAGTTTGAGCTAGAAAGTCAAATCCCCGATTTCATCCTTTCCTTTTCCCACACTGTCCAGCGATTTTACCAGCCACATCCAATCTCATTACTGATAAATGTTCATCAGTTTGACAAAATGTTCAAAAATATATTTACAATTACTCGGGTATTTGCATCTTGTAAGTGGTTGATTAGGAGTAAATGACGGTGATATTTTTCACAGCTCTACTGCCAGATCACTCTCTGGACTACCCATGCTCTCTTTACTACTGGAAATAGAATCACTGGCATCTTTAAATCAAGTCACATTTGAGATTCAATTCCATAGCCCCGAGAACAAATTCAGGAGACTCATCCTAAAATTCTGTTTCTCAAGAGCCATTCCTGGTACTAAATCTATACAAAAACCCTTATTATAGGCACATAATAAGTACATAGTAAATATTAACTTTCATTATTAAAGCCACCACTGAGCTATTTAACTCCAAGTTCCTCTACTCCACCCATTCTTGCCCTTAAAAAAAAGAGGCATATTTAACACTATTGAACTGAGAAATTCACTTATAAATAAAACACTCATTTATTAGGGAAACAGTGATTTCACAAACTTTCATATCACATTTACACAGATTATTTTGCTACCTATTTTTTTTTAATCAGGATGACCAGATGTGATAAATTTTCCTCTAAAATATCTAATCTCATTTAATTTGGCAAATTCTTCAAATGTAGAAGAATATAGAAAGGAAATTTAAATGATCAATATATGCTTAGATTTACCAATGAGCATAATTCTATATTTCCACGTGTTATCTCTGTTTCCCCACTCATCCTTTCTGTATTCATTCTGTCTTCCCTCCCCTCTCCTCTCTCATTTTTTGCTCTAAACCATTCATAATTTCAAATTTCATAACACTTGATCACTAAATACTTCAAAACACATATTTTAACAATAAAAGCATTCTCCTACATAGCCACACTATCATAACCAGACCTAAGAAAATTAACAATTTGATAGTACCATCTAAATGAAATCCATTTTTGAAAGCTTATTTTGCCATTCTCTCAAAGATATCTTTCATAGCTCTTTAAAAAAATCTAGAATCTAGTTAGTGTGTACCCATTTGCATTTAGTTATTATGTCTCTAAGTTCTGTACAAAAGGATCTTCATGACCCAGATAATCACGATGGTGTGATCACTCATCTAGAGCCAGACATCCTGGAATGTGAAGTCAAGTGGGCCTTAGAAAGCATCACTATGAACAAAGCTAGAGGAGGTGATGG
>SJYT01018945.1:2634-14390 GCA_006410635.1 Cephalophus harveyi | reverse complement strand
TGAGGGCAGGAGGAGAAGGGGATGACAGAGGATGAGATGGTTGGATGGCATCACGAACTTAATGTACATGAGTTTGGATAGACTCCGGGAGTTGGTGTGCTGTGGTTCATGGGGTTACAAAGAGTTGGACACAACTGAGTGACTGAACTGAACTGAAAGTAGTTTTAAAAATAATTTAAAAGTTTACACTTTCTGCCCAAGGTTTTTGGAAAGCTCCATTTCTCCCACCCTACCCCCAGTTATCAGAAACTAAACCCTTGGACTGCAAGGAGATCCAACCAGTCCATTCTGAAGGAGATCAGCCCTGGGATTTCTTTGGAAGGAATGATGCTAAAGCTGAAACTCCAATACTTTGGCCACCTCATGCGAAGAGTTGACTCATTGGAAAAGACTCTGATGCTGGGAGGGATTGGGGGCAGGAGGAGAAGGGGACGACCGAGGATGAGATGGCTGGATGGCATCACCGACTCGATGGACGTGAGTTTGGGTGAACTCCGGGAGTTGGTGACGGACAGGGAGGCATGGCGTGCTGCGATTCATGGGGTCGCAAAGAGTCGGACACGACTGAGCGACTGAACTGAAGTTTTAATGAACTCAGCTTTTTAAATCAATCATATTGCTAATTTTGGCTCATGTCACATTACTGTAGTTATCTTGGCAAATTCTGGATTCGTCCATTGTTTCCTTCTGAACAGACTCATGATAAACATTTTGGCAAGAATGCGACATAGATGATTGTTTGTGCTTATTACATTATACTCGGACACACTATTGAACAGTACTGTGACTATGATGTGAGCTAAATTCTGTAATATGGATTAACATTCTACAGTGCCACATTTTATATCCATGTTATGCCAAGATTCTTCCATGAAGGTTTATATCATACTTCATTTTTCCACCTGAGAAAGCGTATCACTTAGGGTAGGAGTTTGGGGCATTCTCTTACTCTGGCCTGGGGAAGGACATTTGTTTTCCTCATCATGTCTTTACTAAAACTCTAACTGCTTTTAAATGTCACTTTCAATAGGGAGCCAATTTCATGCACCCTTAGAAATAACAGATTATTTTGGTACATTTTTTGTTCATCAGCTGGTCATCATGACCAGATATCATAAATTTTCCTCTAAAATATCTCATCCCATCTATAGGATCCAAGACCTTAAGATATATTTTGCTTTCTCAAATACTTTGTCATACATTTGTTTTCCATTGTTAACAATATTGAAAACTGCAGAATATTTCAAACCCAGTAGGACAAAGCTGGTTTGTCAAGTTGAAGCAAAATTATTAAATTATAATATTTATTCTACAATGATTAATAGGTCTTGTATTTTCTTTCCCAATATCTATTACAAAATGATAACAATTCTTCTGTTTCCAATTTGTTTTGTTTTTTACCACCTTGAAATTAAAAAGATACATATTTGTATAAGCACATAGGTAAACAAACACATGACATGTTTGGTAATAAATGTAACAAATGTGGTAAATAGTATAGCTCATATTTTATGCCTGTTTTATGACTTAGCACTAACTTGTTATTTCATTTTCCGCTTAAATCAACTTGTTATTTTTCTTTTACCTTCCCTGCCTTGAGCTAAATTCTTTGTTTCACATAAACTTAAGAAGCTCTGATCAACTGCTGATGAAGACCATCTCTCTTTTCTGCTCTTTAAAAATTGCATGAACACAAATGTAGGCATTCAGTGTTTTTAAACTTCATTTATTTTAGTATAATTTTATCTATTTCATATAATCAATGTTTTCTAAGGGATTTTTTAGAGAAAAAATACCTACTTAAGAAAAAAAATCTAAATCACTTTTCTATGCAATAGAAAACCATTGAGTGACTTGTTTTCAAAAGTCATCCTAACTCTGCAAGACTCAGCAAGGCTAAAAAATGTTTGGAACAACTAGATACTGTGTTCTAGGTGAATAAAGTAAAACTCCTAATTCTTTCTAAAAGGCTTGAAATTTTATTTAAGCACCAAAAGGTATGACCTGACTGAAACAGCAGTTATATGTGCCTGGGTATAGTATAAGGCATAATATCTACTAGAGATTAGAAGAATAGAAAATTATTATTGTCTGGTTTTGTTTAGTTTTTAAGTCATGTCTGACTCTTTTGCGACCCCATGGAATGTAGCCCGCCAGCCTCGGTGGAATTCTCCAGGCAAAAATACTAGAATGGGTTGCCATTTCCTTCTCCAGGGGATCTTCCAGACCTAGGGATCAAACCTAGGTCTCCTGCATTGGCAGGCATCCTTTACCACTGAACCACCAGGGACCCGGTTGGATAAAACTCAAAAAAAGCAAGTGTCTTCAATTAGGTCTCATACAGAGCTGGGATTTCAACATGTAGAACAGACAAGGGTCAATACACACTCTCTTCATGTATCCTCCTTTTCCTAGAGGTTCTGCCCTCCAGGTAGCTGATCCCATCTGTTTACGTAAGTGTTATCTATGGACATCAAATTAATTCGATATCTTTCCTTTCCCTTTATCTTCTTGAAGTTGGGTGAGAGCAGCTGTCTGAGATTCATAAATCTCCATCAGTTCTGGTGCTGTGCTGGCTATTCAGCTCTAAGTAGGCAGCTTATGAGTTGTGATGATTTATAGTTTTAATCTTTTCTATAAATGAGTATGGAGGCTATGCAACAGGCCCATGTTTACAAAGAAAACAGCAGATAAATAAGTAAATAGATAAATAGGTAGGTAGATAATCACAACAACCTTGAGATTAAGGCATAATGTTAAAAGGCATTAAGGTTGAAGAAATATATTTTTAACCCCCTCTTCTGAAGTGATTCCTAAAATGTTATTTGCTGTATCTTAAATTTTTATGGATGAATAATTTGAAATATATCAGATTATTTTATTGTATCCACAATAGTAATACATTAGAGTATGGCCATTATCTTGCACATAGATTCTTAATTTATCTAACAAGCTTTAAATAAAGTCTATCTCTATGCATTTTCTAAAAGTATAATAGAAATATAAAGTATCAGAGACAGAAGATGTTTTAAAGTGAGTTTAATCTATGCCCAAGATTACTAAAGTATTTATGCCTAAAGTTATAGTAATAGTTGGGCTTCGCAGGTGGCACAGTGGCTCAGTAAGGAATCTGAGGGTAAATGCAGGAGATGGGGTTCAATCCCTGAGTTGGGAAGATCCCCTGAAGTAGGAAATGGCAAACCACTACAATATTCTTGCCTGAAAAATTCCATGAACAGATGAGCCTGGGGAGCTATAGCCCAAAGGGTCACAAAGGACCCTTTGACTGAGCAACTGAGCACAAACCCTGAGCACATAGCAATAGCTGTCAGCAAGGATGAAAGCGTAGACCGAGACTCAATTTTTCACTCTTTGCCCAATACAGCATGTTATCTGTGTTAAAACTGTGTTAAGATTTAATGTTAGAATAATTAGCCAATAGAAAGATAAATCTTTGAGTGCTTTATGTGAGTTGTAGTCTTTAAAAATGTGTTCAAATTTTAGAATGTGTACATATTTTAAAATGTGTACATATTTTAGACTATTCTGCGAAGTCTCACCTTGGACACTATGCATGTTCGTTGGTTTATTGTGATGCCCTCACTGATGGCTGAATTGATCAAAGTGGTAAAAGCGTCTGCCTACAACACAGGAGACCCAGGTTCGATCCCTGGGTTGGGAAGATCTCCTGGAGAAGGAAATGGCAACCCACTCCAGTATTCTTGCCTGGAAAATCCCATGGACGGAGGAGCCTGGCAGGCTGCAGTCCATGGGGTCGCGAAGAGCAACATTTACTATTTGCTTATTGCTCAGACACGACTGAGCAACATTTACTATTTGCTTATTGCTCAGACACGACTGAGCAACATTTACTATTTGCTTATTCGTGGTGATGCATTATAAATTTTGGCAACTATATTTTATTTCCTTTCTAGATTGCCATTTTCTTTTTCTATCGACATTACAATAACTGCTTCAATGTTGTTGTTTAGTAGCTAAGCCGTGTCTGACTCTGCAACCCCATCTACTCTAGCCAGCCAGGCTCCTCTGTCCGTGGGATTTTCCAGGCAAAAATACTGGAGTGGGTTCCCTCATCCCAGGGATTGAACCTGTGTGCCTGCGTTGGCAGGCAAATTCTTCACCACTGAGTCACCAGGGAAGCCATATATTTCTCCAATACAAAGTACTAATTTAATCCATTATGTGTATAGAGAAATGTTATAATTCACTTTGTCACAATAATATGCAGTAAATAAGCATTGAATGCAGTTTGACAAAAGTATTTAAAAGTTATGGCATGGATCTCGTTACTTTTAAAAATTAATATCTCAACTATTAATTCCATACTGGATGGGTGTAATTGTTAGGTTCTTGACTTTAAGGTCAGTAATTGAAGCAGGAAAATTCTGTCATCAGTAAAAAAAAACTTGTAGAATGTTCATCCTTATCTTCATTATCATCATCATTCTCATCACCACAGAGACCCTCATTAATAAAATACAGGTGAATTTATATAGAGGTTTAACCCTGACTCTAGCATTTATTATCTGCAGAACATTGAGGAATTACCTAATCAGGTCTTGAATAAAAAAATGAGAATAACAATAGAACTTATGCACTGAGTTTTGTTTTTTTTTTAAATATAAATTCATTTATTTTAATTGTAGGTTAATTACTTTACAATATTGTATTGGTTTTGTTTTTATAAAGACTAAATGATTGAAATTGTTATAAAAGTGTGTGTCACAATGCCTAGCACATAGTAAGTACAGTGATTGTTGTAGTAGTTACAGTTATAGTAAAAAAGTAGCAGTCGTTGCTGTTAAGTCACTAAGTCATAAAGGAGTATTATTAAAGGATATAGGTGGACTGGTGGTAATAATATTGGTGCTAATACCGCATGTTTCCCTAATGTCAACCTTGAAGAAATGATCAATAAAGGGCCCTAAATTTAATGGAATTAATTTTAAATTGTCTGTTTTCCAACAGCAAAATGGAAATAAGAAAAATACTCTGAGGATAAAAGAAAATATCATACGGTTTTTATGAAAACTGGGCCAAGGGCAGCCACTTCAAAATATGCTTCAATACATATTGATTATTTTGAATTAAAATTACTTAAGAAGTGACTGATCAAAGAGGGACATTTGACCCTGCTCTCTATCTCTCTGAAAGCAAAAAATATATCTCCCTCACGAACGGTGCCCTTCCTGTATTGGGAGGTAGAAAGGCATCATCAGAGAGACAGAGAGCAGAGCTGAGAGACCTATATAAACAAACTTCGTTAGTTCTCTACTAATTTTCAACCCAAGTCGAAACTTTGCTTAAATTCCTTACTAACTGAGCACCCAAAATTGTTTGTCTTTTCAGTTTCTCTCAAATTTATTGTTTCTTTGTCAAAGAAATATAAAAGTTGCCTTCTTTGGCCACTTAGGTCTTATTTCCATGAGAACTTTGGGTACATAAATTAAACTTTTTTCTCCTGTTAATCTGTCTTGTATCAATTTTATTATCAGTCTAACCACAAGATGGGTAGAGGTGGAGAATTTCCCTCTCCCTGACAAAATAAAACAAAACGGTATACATAAACGCTAAGGACAGAGCCTTAGTGGCTCTCCTGATGCCTCAGTGGTAAAGAGTCTGCCTGCCAATTGAGGAGACACAGGATCAGTTCCTGAATCAGGAAGATCCCACATGCCGTGGAACAAGCAAGCCCATGTGCTACAACCACTGACCCTGTGCTCAAGAGCCCAGTGGCCACAACTACTGAGGCCCCCATGCCCCAGAGCCCTTTTCCACAAGAGAAGCCACACACTGCAGAGAGTAGCCCCCACTCGCCACAACTAGAAAAAACTTGTGAAGCAATGAAGACCCAGTGCAGTCAAAAAAGACACAAAATTAAAATTATTAAATAGAACAGTGCCTTACTCAAGAAAGATTATTATTTTCTATAATGTTATGATGTTTTTGTTGTACCACATCACTGGGCTCAGAGGTGATATTACTGATGTTTAAATCTATTGTCTATAACCAAAAATTATACTTTAACCCAACACTATATTATCTCTCCAATCAGTGTGTTCTTATTATGAGTAGGAATTAACATACTGATTGATGAAGTTGAGTTTACTTTTCCATCACAGTAGTGAGAATGCCATAATCCAGTCTAAGGGAATAAGCTTCCTATCATAGGGAATAGTTGACTAACTTCTTAAGTATTTTTACTGTATTAGTATAACCTGGATTCTCTTGAGATCTAACTTCAGGAAAGCACTGTCAACACTATATGTTAACTCTGATGCTTTGTGGCATCCACTGGATTTTCCTTGGGTCTAATGCTTCCAAGCCTTGAGGTGATTTTAGGGGCCTAATTCCCTATTTTTAACATTTCTTTCTTCTTAAATTAGTGGTGTTTGATATGTCCTTTTCTCTCTCTGCTCTCTTTTTGAAACATTTATTTTACACTCTACCACTGAACTCATGTTGGCTTTACATTAGGTCAATAATAGACTTTTAAATACCATTCTACTGCCTTAGAGTTCTATAATGACCTCATCTAGGTATCAGTAACAATAGCCAACTGAAACCATTGGAGGTGACAGCAATTCACTCCAGTATGGTATTCTTGCCTGGAGAATTTCACAGACAGAGGAGCCTCATAGACTACAGTCCATGGGGTTGCAAAGAGTCAGACACGACTGAGCGCCTTGCACTATTGAAATCATAATTTGTATATAATGTGCCTGAGTGTGTGTATGTGTGTTTCTTTCTTTCTTCTTCTTAGTTATCATCTAGGTTTTTGTATATGGAAATTGATTCCCTTCTCAAAGTTCAAAAAATATAGGGCCTTTATTTTTTCTATTTTTTTCTTCTCTCTGAGACTATGATTTATGTTAATTTACATGATATCATGCCCCATGTTTGAGACTCTGCTCATTGTCTACTATTTTCCTCTTTGTTTTGCTCAGATTTATAATTTTCTATGGGCCTATTTTCTATGGGCACTAGTGGTAAAGAACCCGCCTGCCAATGTAGGAGACTTAAGAGATACAGGTTCGATCTCTGGGTTGGTAAAATCCCCTGAAGGAGGTCATGGCAGCCCACACCAGCATTACTGCCCAGAAAATCCCACTGACAGGGGAGCCTGACAGGCTACAGTCTGGTCCACAGCGCTGCAAAGAGTCAGAAACGACTGAAGCGACTTAGCACCCAAGCACACATTTTCAAGTATACTTTCTTCTATCTTCCATTAACCCTTATCAAGTGGTTTATTTTTCAGCTGTTGTACCCTCCAAGTTCTAGATTTTCCATTTGCCTTCTCTATGGTTTCTATGCTAAAATTACCTATACCTTAACTCAGTCTGTTTATTTAAGTTTATAACTATATTTATAATTGATGTTGCTTAGTCACTAAGTCATGTCCAACTCTTTGTGATCCCATGGACTGCAGTCTGCCAGTTACCTCTGTTGGATTTCCCAGGCAAGGATACTGGAGTGGGTTACCATTTCTTTCTCCAGAGGATCTTCCAAATACAGGAATCAAACCCATGTCTCCTGCATTGGCATGCAGATTCTTTACCATTGAGACATCAAAGATACCTGTTTTTAAATCCATGTCTATTGTTGTAATATCAAGGTCACCATGGGTTTGAGTACTATCAACTTTTTTTTTTTCTTTTAAAGTATATGTGGCATTTTCCTGTTTATCACATATCCAATGACATCAGTAGGAATCTGGCTTCAGTCTTTTATATCTTACTTTTAGCAAGAGAGAAACTGTGGAAACAACTAATTATTATCCAATTTGAATGTGGCCACAAAGTGAAGTAAAGATTTTGGAGGGAGACAACAGAGGAAATGTCCATGTTTTTGAGACAGGAAATATTTTACAGTCTTTTAAAAATAAGAATGTTCAGGATAACAAAGAATACATTGCATCTTTAGCAATATAATTCAGATAAAATGTTTTTTAAAACTCAAAAGCTATATAAACATATATAAGGAAATGATAATTCAGAGTTGCAAAACTTGTCTGCATCTCGGTTTGTCAGATAACTAATACAAGCTCTTTTCTGACCTGAAAAATATCTATTCCTGCCAGATCTAAGAACATTTATAAATAACTGACATTCCTAAGAACAATGAAAAATGCCCCTCAATCCTTTGAAAACTGTAAAGCTTTTGGCAAATTTAATGTATGATGATCATTATTTCTTACATTTAAAACATTTTTGCACATTTAGAATAAATTATTCTGTATCAGAAAGAATAAAATGCCTAAGAATAAACCTACCTTAAGAGACAAAAGACCTAAATTTGGAAAACTATAAGACACTGATGAAAGAAATTGAAGACCACACAAATGGATGAAAATATATACAATGTTCTTGGATTGGAAGAATCACTATCGTTCAGATGAACACACTACCCAAGGCAATCAAGAGAGTCAACACAACCCCTATTAAGTTGCCAATGTCATTTCTCACAGAACTAGACAAAAAACTTTAAAATCTGTATGGTAAGACAAAAAACCCGAAATAGCCAAAGCAATTCTGAGAAAGAAATCAGGAGCAGGAGAAATCAGGCTCCCTGACTTCAGAGAATACTACAAATCTACAGTAATCAAAACAGTATGGTATTACTAAAACAGACACAGATCAAGGGAACAGGACAGAAAACTCAGAAATAAATCCATGCACTTATGGCTAACTAATCTACAACAAAGAAGTCAGGAACATACAAGAGAAAAGATGGTATTTTAAATAAATGATGCTTGGAAAACTGAACAGCTACATGTAAAAAAATGAAACTAAATATTCTCTAACACCACATACAAAAATAAACTGAAAATGTATTAAAGACCAAAATGTAAGACCTAATAACCATAAAATGCTTGGAAATATAGGGAGAACATTCTTTGGTGTAAATCATAGCAATATTATTTATGATTTGTCTTCTAAAGTAATGAAAATAAAAACCAAATTAAAAAAAATGGACCTAATTATAATTTTTCACAACAAAGGAAACCTTAAACAAAAAGACAACCCTCAGCCAGTTCAGTTCAGTCACTCAGTGGTGTCTGACTCTGTGATCTGATGAACTACAGCACACTAGACTTCCTTGTCCATGACCAAATCCCAGAACTTACTTAAACTCATGTCTATCAAGTCAGTGATGTCAACCAACCATCTCATCCTTGGTCATCCCCTTGTCCTCCTGCCTTCAATCTTTCCCAGTATCAGGGTCTTCCCCAATGAGTCAGTTCTTCACATCAGGTGGCCAAAGTATTGGAGCTTCAGCTTCAGCATCAGTCCTTCCAATGAATATTCAGGACTGATTTCCTTTATGATTGACTGGTTTGATCTTCTTGCAGTCCAAGGGACTCTCTCAAGAGTCTTCTCCAACACCACAGTTCAAAAGCATCAATAATTTGGTCCTTACCTTTCTTTATGGTCCAATTATCACATCCATACAGAACTACTGGAAAAACCATAGGTTTGACTAGATGAACCTTTGTCAGCAAAATAATGTCTCTGCTTTTTTAGTATGCTGTCTAGGTTGGTCATAGCTTTTCTTCCAAGGAGCAAGCATCTTTTTAATTTCATGGCTGTAGTCACCATCTGCAGTGATTTTGGAGCTCCTCAAAATAAAGTCTGTCACTGTTTCCATTGTTTCCCCATCTATTTCCCATGAAGTGATGGGACTGGATGCCATGATCTTAGTCTTCTGAATGTTGAGTTTTAAGCCAACTTTTTCACTCTCCTCTTTCATCAAGAGGTTCTTTAGTTCCTCTTCACTTTCTCCCATAGGGTGGTGCCATCTGATTATCTGAAGTTACTGATATTTCTCCCACAAACTTGATTCCAGTTTGTGCTTCACCCAGCCTGGCATTTAGCATCATGTGTTCTGCATAGAACTTAAATAAACAGGGTGACAATATAAAGACTTAATGAATTCCTTTGTCATATGGAACCAGTCCTTTGTTCCATGCCTGGTTCTAACTGTTACTTCTTGACCTGCATACAGATTTCTCAGAAGGCAGGTAAAGGTGGTCTGGTATTTCAAAGTCTCTAAGAATTTTCCACAGTTTGTTGTGATCTACACAGTCAAAGGCTTTGACGTAGTCAATAAAGCGGAAGTAGATTTTTTTTTTTTTTAGAGCTCTCTTGCTTTTTCTATGATTCAGTGGATGTTGGCAATTTGATCTCTGGTTCCTTTACCTTTTCTAAATCCAACTTGAACATCTGGAATTCTCAGTTTACATACTGTTGAAGTCTGGCTTGGAGAATTTTGAGCATTACTTTGCTTGAGTGTGAGATGAATGCAATGGTGTGGCAGTTTGAACATTCTTTGGCATTGCTTTTCTTTCAAATTGGAATGAAAACTGACCTTTCTCTAGTCCTGTGGCCACTACTGAGTTTTCCAAATTTGCTGGCATATTGAGTACAGTACTTTCACAGCATCATCTTTTAGGACTTGAAATAGCTCAACTGGAATTCCATCACCTCCACTAGCTTTGTTCATGGAGATGCTTCCTAATGCCCACTTGACTTTGGACTACAGGATATATGGCTCTAGGTGAGCGATCACACCATCACGATTATCTGGGTCATTAAGAGCTTTTCTGTGTAGTTCTTCTGTGTATTCTTTCCACTTCTTCTTAATCTCTTCTGCATCTGCTAAGTTCATACCATTTCTGTCCTTTACTATGCCTGTCTTTGCATGAAATGTTCCCTTGGTATCTGTAATTTTCTTGAAGAGATCTCTAGTCTTTCCCATTCTATTGTTTTCCTCTACTTCTTTGCCTTGATCACTGAGGAAGGCTTGTTTATCTCTCCTTGATATTCTTTGGAACTATGCATTCAGATAGGTATATCTTTCCTTTTCTCCTTTGCCTTTAGTGCCTTGTCTTTTTTCAGCTATTTGCAAGGCCTCTTCAGACAACCATTTTGCCTTTTTGCATTTCTTTTTCTTGGGGATGGTCTTTATTACTGCCTCCTGTACAATGTCACAAATCTCAGTCCATAGTTCTTCAGGCACTCTGTCTATCAGATCTAATCTTTTGAATCTATTTGTCACTTCCACTGTATAATCTTAAGGGATTTGATTTAGGTCATAACTGAATGGTCTAATGGTTTTCCCTACTTTCTTCAATTTTAGTCTGAATTTTACAATAAGGAATTCATGATCTGAGCCAGTCATTTCCTGGCATTCTTTTTGATGATTCTATATAGCTTCTCCATCTTTGGCTGCAAAGAATATAATCAATCGAATTTCAATACTGACCATCTGGTGATGCCCATGTGTAGAGTCATCCCTACACATTGTATTGTTGGAAGAGAGTATTTGCTATGACCAGTGAGTTCTCTTGGCAAAACTCTGTTCACATTTGCCCTGCTTCCTTTTGTACTCCAAGACCAAATTTGCCTGTTACTCCAGGTATCTCTTGATTTCTACTTTTGCATTCCAGTCCCCTGTGATGAAAGGACATCTCTTTTTGGTGTTAGTTTTAGAAGGTCTTGTAGGTCTTCACTATGCCAAAGCCTTTGACTGTGTGGATCACAATAAACTGTGGAAAATTCTGAAAGAGATGGGAATGCCAGACCACCTGACCTGCCTCTTGAGAAATCTGTATGCAGGTCAGGAAGCAACAGTTAGAACTGGACATGGAACAACAGACTGGTTCCAAATAGGAAAAGAAGTACGTCAAGGCTGTATATGGTCACCCTGCTTATTTAACTTATATGCAGAGTACA
>SJYT01018933.1:0-30935 GCA_006410635.1 Cephalophus harveyi | reverse complement strand
CTGGATGGCATCACTGACTCGATGGATGTGAGTCTGAGTGAACTCCCGGAGTTGGTGATGGACAGGGAGGCCTGGCGTGCTGCGATTCATGGGGTCGCAAAGAGTCGGACATGACTGAGCAACTGAACTGAACTGAACACATTCATCTTACTCAGAAATAAAATTTCTGAATTTCAACTCATCCCCTTGTTAAAAGAAATAGGAACGATCAGTTCAGTTCAGTTCAGTTCAGCCACTCAGTCGTGTCCGACTCTTTGCAACCCCATGAATCACAGCAAGCCAGGACTCCCTGTCCATCACCAACTTCCGGAGTTCACTCAGACTCATGTCCATTGAGTCGGTGATGCCATCCAGCCATCTCATCCTCTGTCATCCCCTTCTCCTCCTGCCTCCAATCCCTCCCAGCATCAGAGTCTTTTCCAATGAGTTAACTCTTCGCATCAAGTGGCCAAAGTATTGGAGTTTCAGCTTCAGCGTCAGTCCTTCCAATGAACACCCAGGACTGATCTCCTTGCAGTCCAAGGGACTCTCAAGAGTCTTCTCCAACACAATTCAAAAGTGTCAATTCTTCGGTGCTTGGCTTTCTTTATAGTCCAACTCTCACATCCATCCATGACCACTGGAAAAACCATAGCCTTGACTAGACGGACCTTTGTTGGCAAAGTACTATCTCTGTTATTCAATATGCTGTCTAGGTTGGTCATAACTTTCCTTCCAAGGAGTAAGCGTCTTTTAATTCCATGGCTGCAGTCACCATCTGAAGTGATTTTGGAGCCCCCCAAAAATAAAGTCTGACACTGTTTCCACTGTTTCCCCTTCTATTTCCCATGAAGTGATGGGACCGGATGCTATGATCTTCGTTTTCTGAATGTTGAGCTTTAAGCCAACTTTTTCACTCTCCTCTTTCACTCTCCTCTTTCACTTTCATCAAGAGGGTTTTTAGTTCCTCTTCACTTTCTGCCAAAAGGGTGGTATCATCTACATATCTGAGGTTATTGGTATTTCTCCCGGCAATCTTGATTCCAGCTTGTGCTTCTTCCAGCCCAGCGCTTCTCATGAGGTACTCATCCCCTTGTTAAAAGAAATAGGAAGGATACAAAGAGAGAATTCTCCACCTGGAGAATTAACTCCCAACCCGCTTGGAATTTCAGGAACTGTTCATATGAACAAGCTCAGTTTCACACTCTGTTCTTCTCATCTTCAATATCCAAGAAAACAAATTCAACAGGAAACAGTTCTTTTAGGCTAGTACTACATGGCAACCCACTCCAATATTCTTACCCAGAGAATCCTGTTGACAGAGGAGTCTGGTGGGCTGCTGTTTATGGTGTCAGACTGGGTCGGACACGACTGAAGTGACTTAGCAGCAGCAGCAGCAGCACATCAATTTATTTGGTGTTTTTCAAGTGTTGATGCAGCAGGGAGAGGCCCCTTTGCTCAGTCCAACACTGCAGGAACCTGAGTAGCACTGTGCTTCAATGCCCCTAGTGGCACATGTTTATAAAACATCAAAGCTAGTTTCTTTCAGTCCGCTTTCTATAGGCTGGATGGGTTCCAGAGTTGAGTGGCCTAGATACTTCCTATGTAATGACTTTTGACCCAGGACCTCCTGGTGGGCCTCAGGAATTCCATGAACCCACTAAAACTGTATGCTCAGTTTTGTGTGTTTGTGCTTTCCCCAGATTTCCAAAAGACACCATGACCCAAAGGCAGACACTTCTCTCAAAGATGTGATTTTACATCTACCATTGATACAGGTTTTAAGTACAAAAAACTGAAACCTTACTGGATTTTTAAAGGCCTAATGAGGAGGACCAGCAACCTGGATTAAATAAATGGTTTAAGTGGTGAGACTGAAAGGCCGTTTGCCTTAAAAATACATCCTTTCCATTGGTTTACCAGGGTGCCCCAAATTCTTTCCATCAACATAGCCCTGGGATCTCCTTTGATGACATTCAAAAGCTTTTAGAGACTTTAGTTTCCTCTTGCCAAGAACAAGAGAAATGCTGCATAATATACAAAAGCATTCCCTTAAAAAATATTTACATGATTAAAAGATAGTGTGAGAGCTGTCAGGTCATGTTTTCAGAAGAAAGCATGATCCCCGAGAAGTAAACTGGGTATCAGAACACATCAAAACCACTTTACCCTGAGAGAGCATTTGCTGATATAAACACTTTGAGCATCAGTTCCACTGTCTCAAGGGGCTAAGTTCAGAGATGCCAAGGCCCAGGGTCAAACTAAGTAAGGTTCAGTTCAGTTCAGTTCAGTTCAGTCACTTAGTCATGTCCGACTCTTTGTGACCCCATGAATTGCGGCATACCAGGCCTCCCTGTCCATCACCAACTCCCAGAGTTTACTCAAACTCATGTCCATTGAGTCTGTGATGTTAACCAGCTTGAACATCTGGAAGTTCACGGTTCATGTATTGCTGAAGCCTGGCTTGGAGGATTTTGAGCATTACTTTACTGGCGTGTAAGATGAGTGAATTGTGCAGTAGTTTGAGCATTTGGCATTGCCTTTCTTTGGAATTGGAATGAAAACTGACCTTTTCCAGTCCTATGGCCACTGCTGAGTTTTCCAAATTTGCTGACATATTGAGTACAGCACTTTCACAGCATCATCTTGTAGGATTTGAAATAGCTCAACTGGAATTCCATCACCTCCACTAGCTTTGTTCATAGTGATGCTTTCTAAGGCCCACTTGACTTCGCATTCCAGGATGTCTGGCTCTAGGTGAATGATCACACCATCGTGATTATCTGGGTCATGAAGATCATTTCTGTACAGTTCTTCTGTGTATTCTTGCCACCTTTTCTTAATATCTTCTGCTTCTATTAAGTCCATACTGTTTTTGTACTTTATTGAGCCCATCTTTGCATGAAATGTTCCCTTGGTATCTCTAATTTTCTGGAAGAGATCTCTAGTCTTTTCCATTCTGTTGTTTTCCTCTATTTCTTTGCACTGATCACTGAGGAAGGCTTTCTTATCTCTCCTTGCTATTCTTTGGAACTCTGCTTTCAAATGGGTGCATCCTTCCTTTTCTCCTTTGCTTTTCACTCCTCTTCTTTTCACAGCTATTTGTAAGGCCTCCTCAGACAGCCATTTTGCTTTTTTGCATTTCCTTTTCTTGGGGATGGTCTTGGTCACTGTCTCCTGCACAATGTCACGAACCTTCATCCATAATTCATCAGGCACTCTGTCTATCAGACCCAAGTAAGGTAAGGAGTCTTAAAGGAGATGCAACATACATGAAGCTGATACTCTAAAGGGCTCTAAGTCAGGGTACAGACAAACCACAACTAAAACAGCTCCCCTAAGAAGAATACATGTATATGTATGGCTGAGTCTCTTCTCTGTTCACTCAAAATCATCACAGCATTGTTAATGCACTATACTGCAATATAAATAAAAAGTTTAAAAAATAAAAGAGGGAACAGATGCTAAATAAAAATGAATAACTAAATAAAAGTAGCTCCCCTATATCAATCAGGACTCAGTCAGGAAAACAGAATTCACCCTGTGTACCAAGTACAAGGAGCTTTTTTTTTTTTTTTTTTAGATTTCTACAGTAGTATTGTTGATTTACAAAGTTGTGTAAGATTTTTAATACAAGGAAACAGAGACTTACATATCTGTTGGAAAGGCTAGGGGAACAAAGGTTAGGGAAGGTGCTGGCAGAGTTTTCAGCCTGCAGCACCAATGCAGGTGATAAGAGCTCACCTAGAATTCTCTGTGAATCTCAAGAACCACTGGGTAGCTCCCATCAATATAACATATTTCTGACTCGTCCACAGTGAAAATCTCAGCTCCTAATAACATTAGCATACTTATTTGCTTTATCTTGTGATACACATTCAATTGTTTCAGAATTCAAGTAGTATTAACAATGAACCTAATGAAGAAAACTAAGATGTCTCAAGTTATTTTTTCTCAGAATATGTCTCACTGAATATTTACAAAATACTATGTTCAAAAGTTACTTGGAAGATGATTTACTCTGCATACACAATTAGGTTCTTTGAATATGTGGTAGAACCCTGGTGGAGCCATCTATTCCAGAAGATTTTCTGTAGAACAATTTTTCCACAGTTAAAAAGAATTCAAACCAAAAGGTTGACAGAATTGGAAAGTGTATAGCTATATACCTCTTTCTATTTTTTTTTAGTATTTTGCCTTATTTGATTTATGTAGATAAATAGTAGATGAACACCTTTTAATTTTTGCTGAACCATTTGAAAATTGCAGGGGTCATGAGAGTTCACCCCTAAATTTTTTAGCATGCATCTCCTAAGAATAAAGACATTCTGCAGAACCACAGTATTATCATACCCAAGACAACTAACAATAATTCCCTATAACATCTAATATTTGATTCATACTAAAATTCCCCATGTCCCCAAAATATTTATAGTTTTTATAAAAACATAGTACAATCAAAGTTTGTGAAATGAATTTTGTTTTTTGGCCCCATGGCAGATGGGATCTTAGTTCTCAGATTATGGATTGCTCTCATGCTGCTTCATTGAAAGCATGGAGTCTGAACCACTGGAGTGCCAGGGAGATTCCATACATTTGGTTTTGATGTCTCTTTTGTCTCTTTCTTTTTTGTTGAGTAGAGTTGAGGTACAATATTAGGTAAGTTTCAGGTGAACAACATAGCAATCACAACTTTTAAAAGTTGTATTCCATTTATAGTTATTATAAAATATTGGAATATATCCTTGTAGATTATTTATTTTATACATAGTAATTTGTACCTCTTTAATTTCTTTTAACCAAGAACACATCCTTTACCTTTTTCTCCGTAACATTTGCATTTGGTGGAATCCAGGCCCATTTTGTTACAGAATGTCCCACATTCTGGATTTAACTGATTGGTTTCTTCTGGTGGCTTTAACTTATCCCTCTATCCCCTAAATTTCTTATAAACTCGAAGTTAGAGATAGAGCTATGCTATCCAATACATTAGTAACTAGCCATATGTTTGCAACGTGGTTAGACTAAAATGAAATGCACTGTAAGTATAAGATATACAATAGAATTTGAAGACATTGTTTAAAAAGAATGTAAACTATCTTATTAATAATTTTATATTGATTCCATGCTGAAATAATACATTGGCTATATTTGGTTAAGTGAAATATCTTATTAATATTAGTATCATCTATTTGTACTTTTAATCTGGTTACTAGAAATTTAATATGACACTTGTGGCTTGCATCATGTCTCTTTTGGACAACATTGGTAAAAGCTTGAGTAAATCCAGGTTAAACGTTTTGGGCAAGAGAACTTCACTGGTAGTATTGTGTACTTCATATTACATCACATAAAGTGACTGCTGCTGCTGCTGCTAAGTCACTTCAGTTGTGTCCGACTCTGTGCGACCTCATAGATGGCAGCCCACCAGGCTCCCCTCTCCCTGTGATTCTCCAGGCAAGAACACTGGAGTGGGTTGCCATTTCCTTCTCCAATGCATGAAAGTGAAAAGTGAAAGTGAAGTCGCTCAGTCGTGTCCGACTCTTCACGACCCCGTGGACTGCAGCCCACCAGGCTCCCCCGTCCATGGGATTTTCCAGGCAAGAGTACTGGAGTGGGGTGCCATTGCCTTCTCCACATAAAGTGACTATATTAGCCCAATCAGACTACTGTAAAAAAAAAAAAATACCATATCTTGGGTGACTTAGAATACAAATATTTATTTCTCACAGTCGGAGGCTGGAAAGCCCAAGATCAAGGTGCTGGCAGATTTGGTGTCTGGAGAGAACCTGCTTCCTGGTTCATACACAGTTTTCTTCTCACTGTCTCCTTACACAGTGGAAGGGGCTAGAGAGCTCTCTGGGGTCACTTTTACAAGCGCTCTAATCCCATTCATGAGGGCTCCACTCTCACGACCTCATCACCTCCCAAAGGCCCCATCTCCTCATAACATCACATTGGGGTTAAGATTTCAACATATGAATTTGGTAGGGGACACAAACATTCCATTAATAACATTTTGGCCCCTGAAACTTCATGTCCTTCTCGCATGCAAAATACATTCATTTCATCCCAACAGCTCCAGAAGTCTTAACTGGATCCAGAGTGAACTCTAAAGTCTAAGTTCAAGGTCTCATCTAAGTACCACCTAAATCAGATATGGGTGCTAAACTCTCACCAGAATTGCCTTTAAAACTCTGTTCACAAAATTGTAGGCTTTTCCCTCACATGCATCTCAAAACCCTTTCAGCCTCTACCCATTGCCCGAGTCCAAAACTGCTTCCACTTTTTCAGGTATTTATTATGGCAGCACCTCACTTCTCAGTATCAACTTCTGTCTTAGTCCATTCAGGCTGCTATAACAAAAATACCGTAGGCCTCAATTATGAACATCCATTTCTCACAGGTCTGGAGGCTGGGCAGTTTAAGATCAAAGTGCTGGCAGATTCTGTGTCTGGTGAAGATCCACCTCCTGTTCAGATGACTGTCTTCTTTCCATGTCCCCACATAGCAGAAGAAGTGAGAGAGCTCTCTGCAGTTCCTTTTATAAGGGCACTAATTCCATTCATGACCTAATCACCTCCCAAAGATCCCAACCTTAGCTATATGATATTTCATTCTGTCATTACACTAAGCATTACTTAAATCTCCTATGGTATGTCATTTAGCTTCATTCCAAATTTTTTTTAATTATAAAGAATACTGCACTGACATCACTGAGAACAGCATATTCCTTATTTAAAGTTTTGTAGTTTATTTATTAATCCAATTCTAATTCTGAAGATAAGAATTTACTTTTAACATTTCATCTTTGCAATGAGGTTTTCTTTTTAATTTATTTAGCTGGGCCAAGTCTTTGTTGCTGCCTGTGGGCTCTTAGTTGCAGAATGCAAGATCTAGTTCCCTGACCAGGGATTGAACCCAGGCCCCGTGCATTAGGAATGTTGAGTCTTAACCACTGGACCACAGTGAGGCATTTAATAGGGTATTGTCCTTTTCCCACCACATGACTCTTGAACTTTTAGACACTGATTTATAAACAGCATGTACCAGCAACAGACATTGCAAAATTTTTACTCACCCATTCTACTTCCAAGGCTTCCCTTACCTCATCTTCTCTCAACTATCTCACTTCTCCCCTTAATAGCTTGGGGAAATTAAGCATGAGAGAATATTGAGGAGAACCTGAAGACAAAGTCCCATCTGTACAAGTGGGCTCTACTGATGTCTATACATTTTGCCCTCAGTTAAATGCAAAGTCCTTATGTACCTCTGGCTTCCCTGGTGGCTCAGACGGTAAAGCGTCTGCCTGCAATGCAGGAGACCCGGGTTCGATTCCTGGGTCGGGAAGTTCCCCTGGAGAAGGAAATGGCAATCCACTCCAGCACTCTTGCCTGGAAAATCCCATGGACGGAGGACCCTGGTGGGCTACAGTCCATGGGGTCGCAAAGAGTCGGACACGACTGAGCGACTTCACTTCACTTCTATGTACCTCTAGACGTCTATGTTTCTATGATATCCTGATTTGGGATTTATACCTGCTTCTCGAATAGTTTGAAATGGGTTTTAAGATTAAACATAATGCAAAAAAAAAGGGGAGGACTAAAACATGAAAGCAGAACAGAGGCCACTCAGGAAGTAGTGAGACTTGTACTTATCAGAAACCTAAGGAGGCAAATATCAAGGTAATGTTTTTCAGAAACTTGGATGCATTTGGAAGCCATCATCAATATTCTGCTAAACCGGCACTGGTGCCATTCTCTTTGTTTCTGCAGAAGAGAATTTTGAACCACTGGCTCCAGAACCGCTCTGCCTGTGCTACAATCTTTCCTAGCACAATGGATGGCCCCCCATATCTGCCCCCTATCTGTTCTCCAGACTCATGCCTTCCAGCATCCCTTTCTTGCACTAGGCTCCAGATATACAGAAGCATTTGCACTTAACCAAAATGTGCTGAGTTACTTCAAACCTTTGTGCCTTTGCTCCCATTGTCTCTCTTTCTGAAATAGCCTTGTCCCCACCCCAGTGTATCCATCTAATGAAAACCTATTCATCTCTAATTTATGAAGCCTTCCCTGAATTTCTCTGGTATAACTGATCATTTCTTCATCTATGGCCTCACCATGCATTGCAACAGTTTAAAACAGCTTAGAACATATTTCCTGCTACAACACTATGAGCTCCTGAAGGGGAAAGTACATGTCTTTTCATCTTTGTCTCCCCAGTGCCCAGCACATAGTAAATGACCAAATTAATCAATTTTGAGGCTGAGTTGTAAAAGTAATTTCATAACTGTTTTTAACATCATTTAAGTTATTATATAATCCCACAGTGACTACTTTGAAGGCAAGAACATTAATTTGGAGGACTGTAAATTCTGGAAAGTTGTTAAAAATCAGTCACATTAACTTTATCTTCACTTTTCACACTGTGTCCTCAAAGACACTACTAGTATTAAATTAAGGGATACTTTGATTTTACTTTCTGGGACATATAAATCAAGGTAGGTCATGTTATGCTGCAATAGTAAACGATTTAAAGATCTCAGTAGGTTAAAAGAGCATGAGTTTCTTTCTCTCCTAAACAGTCCACTGCTGGTCGGGGTGACTTTTTAGGGTAGCTGTCCTCTACTTGATGGCTCAGTATTGCATTTCTGCCATCAATGGGTGCTTCCCTCTTTGACAGTGCAGAGGAAAAGAGCACTGGAGAGTTGAGAACCAACAATTAAATGCTTCTACTTAGAAGTGACATAACTCATATGGCCACATCTAACTTCAAGAGAGGAGAATAGCATAATTCTCCTCTGTGTGCAGAAGGAAAAGCACCAGCAATATTAGTGAGCAAATTATTTACCTCCCCTGAGACTCAATCTCCTTACATGTGGAAGGAAGATAATGATAACAAAGCCCATCTCATCACTACAACCTTAGTAATAGAATTTACAAAGTCCTTTATGATCTGACCTGACTTAATTCTCCAGTTTCATCATTTATCTTTCCATGCTCATATTTAACTTTCAATTTAATGAGCTCTTTTCATTTCCCAAAAAGTCTTGCCTTATCTCCCCCTTTTGGCCTCTGAATGTTCATACAAACCACTCCTTCTGCCTAGAATGTTCTCTCCTTGTGCACCCCCATTTTTTTGTCTAACTCCTACCTGTGCTCCAGCTTTCAACCCAAATGTCACTTTTTCCAGGATACCTTCTCTGCCTCTTTCCAACTCCATGAGAAAAGGGATCAAATCTATCTTGTTCCCACAAATCTTCAGCTTCTAAAAGAAAATCTGAAACATGGTAGGATATGTTTGAAGTTGGGTTTAAGATATGCAGGGTATAGAATGAATATTACCCAAGTTTAACAAGAGTCACATAACATAAGTATTTGATACAGTTTCTTTGGAGTATAGGAACATAAAGATATGGTGTACAGGGAAACTGTGGACAGCTTGGGATGCTAAGCTGAGGCATTTTTTACTTAACCTGGTAAACAGAGGTAGTCATGGAGAGTTTTTGCACTAAGGAATGACATGATATATAATGCATGTACAGCTGTGTATATATATATTTGAAACATAGGAACCAATAAATAGGATGATTAGAAAGCACCCACGATTTTACCCTTTGGGAAACAAAAGATGGGCTGCCTAACCAACTGCATTACTCAGGATTCTCCAGAGAAACAGAATCAAAAGTGTGTGTGTGTGTGTGTGTGTGTGTGTAGGGAGAGAAAGAGAGAGATTATAAGGAATTGGCTTAAGTGATTCCAGAAGTTTGGTTTAAGTCCAAAATCTGCAGGGTAAACTAGAAAGCTGGAGATCCAGAAAGAGTTGATGTTGCAGCTCTAGTACAAGGGCAGCCTGAAGGCAGACTTTCTTCTTTCTTAGGGGAGCCATATCTTTGTTTTCATAAGGCCTTCAACTGATCAGATGAGGCCCACCCACATTATGGAGAGTAATCTGCTTTACTCAAAGTCCACCAATTTAAATGCTAACCTCATCCAAAAACACCTTCACAGAAACATCCAGAATGCTTGACCAAGTATCTTGGCATTGTGACCCAATCAAGCTGATATAGAAACTTATCCATCACCCACATACAGCCAATGTGTATTTGGTAACTCACATATTTGAGAACTCATTATAGGGACTAACTAATCTGCTCATGTTCAGAAAACCATGCTGCCTATCAGAAATCTAATATTTCCCTGGCAGAGTCCAGTTAACATTTTTAAAGTAGAAATGTTATCCATAACCTCCCTATGAAAACCCTTTTGCTAATCTTTTGCTTGATATATTAATTAACTCTTCAATAAGAGAATCTCTACCAACCTCTGCCATTTCCTTTCTATATGTCAGAGTCTTTTTGAGTTTTTTAGTATTAATTTCTTTTAGTGTGTGTGTGTGGGGTGGGATTCTGGAGAGTGGCAGGGTTGGAGAGCAGGGAGGGGAATGTGCTTGGGGAATGATATACATGAGTCTACAATTGTATTTGTAAATATAATTATTCTATATATTAAAACTTGGTGATGAGTGTATTTACATTTGCTGTTTTATTCTTTTTTACCTTTGGAATGTTTTATGTTTTGAGTTTTTTGTACTTTTTTGAAATCTGAGGCTCAGTAAATTTAGGTCATATTTTCAAAATCACACAGAATTCAAACACAAGACTGGGTGATGCCAAAGTCCTTGCTGTTATCATTCTGCCTCAGAGTACTCCATTATTAATGCCCTCTGTACAGTTATATGAATTCTCATCATTGATTATTTTAGTCAAGTATAGATAACCCCTCTTTCTTCTCCTTGACCTCAATACAGTCTTCACAGCACACTAGTAACCATCTAAGTCTCCACAGCACTACAAACACAGCCTTGGGAAAACACCATCAAGAGTATTAAAAGTTAGAATTATTTATAGCAGCCAAGATATGGAAGCAACCTAAGAGTCCATCAACAGATGAATGGTTAAAGAAGTGGTATATCCATACAATGGAATACTACTCAGCCATAAAAAAAGAATGAAATTTTGGCACTTGCAGCAACACTGATGGATTTGAAAAGGATTATGCTTAGTGAAATGTCAGAGAAAGATAAATACTGTATGTTATCACCTATATGTGGAATTTTAAAATATAAAAAACCAGGTAATATAATTTTAAAATAAATGGACTCACAGATATAGAGCACAAACTGCTGATTGCCAGTGAGAAGAGGGGAGCAGGAAGAGGCAAGATAGGAATAGGGGATTAAGAGGCACAGACTACTATGTGTGAAATAAGTAAGCTACAAGAATATATTGTTTGGCACAGGGAATAGAGCCAATATTTTATAACTTTGGAGTATAATCTATAAAAATTTTTAATCATTATGTTGTACATCTGAAAATAATGTAACATTGCAAATCAACTATACCTCAATAAATACACTTTTAAATGATTTCTAAAGATAACCTTTGTATCTGCCCACACAGACGGTGATGCAGAATACAATATAAGTGTTCCCAGAAGAAGGCCTATGCCACATGGTGAGGAAGACACAGAGCATTCTAAGAAGTAAGGGGAAATGAGGTCTATTGCACTGGTTAGGTCAGGTAACAGTGGAAACATTTGACCATTTGATCACATTAGTACAACATGCCCTGACTATGAAGAATCCTTAAATCTTTGGTTTGGGATCCAATGACATTTCTTCTTCCTCTCCATTCTGGATCCTATTTTCCAAAAAAGCAACTGGCAAGGGAGCAGTTAATTGTTTTACAACTACCTAGGCTCTCTGTTCTAAGCTGTTTATACACATTATCTCATTTTTTAAAAAACCCTGTGTGATAGGTATTAAAACAATGTCCAGCATTTATCATGAGCTCATCTGAGCCTGGTACTTTCATATGCATAATTTATTCCTGCAAACAGTACTGCAAAGTACAAAATACTGTAAGTGCAACAATTATCTTCTTATAGACAAAGAACTTTAGGTTCAGAGAATTGAGATAATTTGCTCAGCTTCACACAATAAATGGCAGAACTGGACTATGTGACATCTAAGCCTAGGCTCCTTGTAACTGTACCATGCTAATTCCCTATTTACAGATGAGGAGAGACGGGACAAGAGGGAGAAAGAAAAAGAGAGAGAAACATCACGGACCCGATTCTGTTAATTCTTCTCTCTAGAAGAGACAATGAGAAGGACAAAATGAAGGAAAAGAGATGCTATGTACTAACGCAGGAAAACAAACCCATCTTCTATTGAAGTGATTCACAGATCATTTTTATCAATCCCATTCTAAGTGACCACGAGGATTAGAGGGATTATCGGAGGAAGGAGTGGGCCCAAGAAGGAGAACTAGCCATGAAAAGCTGCCAATTAACAACTGCTGCTGCTGCTGCTAAGTCGCTTCAGTCGTGTCCGACTCTGTGCGACCCCATAGACAGGAGCCCAACAGGCTCCCCTGTCCTTGGGATTCTCCAGGCAAGAACACTGGAGTGGGTTGCCATTTCCTTCTCCATTGTGTGAAAGCGAAAAGTGAAAGTGAAGTCGCTCAGTCGCATCCGACTTCTAGCGACCCCATGGACTGCAGCCTACCAGGCTCCTCCATCCATGGAATTTTCTAGGCAAGAGTACTGGAGTGGGGTGCCATTGCAGATGCACCAAATGAGATTGTGTGTGTGTGTGAGAGAGAGAGAGAGAGAGAGAGAGAGAGAGAAAGAGAATGAGATGGGAAAATCAAGACAAAATCAGCAGCAGATGCTGAAGTCATGCTCTCCCTTTGCGGGAAGGAAAGTTGAAATAGGACATGCAGCTAGAAGGCAAAAGCAAAAAACATCCCAAGAAGACTGTTATTGTGAGCAGTTATTATCCTATGGAAATGACCTTCGATCAGGATGCATAATCACCATATTGCATCCAATTACAAGTTGAAGATGAAACATGATTGCTAGTGTCATGTTTATATCTAATCAGAAGTCGGGAGACGATTATGGTAATGATGTGGAGTGGAGGAGGGAGCTCATATCAGGAGAAGAAGGCAAACCTCACTCAAGGACTCATGTCTACTCTGCAGGAGACCCGAGTGGTGAACTGGGATTCTAAAGTCATGCCAATTAAGGAATACAAGAGGATCTCAGATGGCAGCATGGAATGGCCAGGGGTGCCATGGCAGGTAGGGAAAGAAGAGAACCCACTTGCCCATGGTTTCCAAAGTCTGACTTCTGGATCCTGGCATCTCAACCATCTGTGGTGCTTCTGATTCCTGGGCCCCATTCCAATCCTTCTGAGCCTAAACCTCTAAGAATGGAGGCCCAAGAGACTGAATTTGGACAGGATGTACAAGTGCCAATTCTTCTCATGTGCCCACTAAAAAAATGATGGATCAAAGAGCAATGAGATGTTGCATAGCTCAGCTAATACAAAGTATGGACCCCTAGGTCCCATCACTTGATATATTTTAAAAACATATATATTGTTACCAATAGTTACAGTGATGTTATAAGTTATGGGTGACAAAACACAGAAGTTTTTTGCAGATTTCTCTTGAGTTTTGCAAATCCTAGCAAGGGCAAATTGCCTGGTGGCTTCCCTGGCACCTTCCCTGGTGGCTCAGATGGTAAAGAGTCTGCCTGCAATATGGGGGACCTGGGTTCAATCCCTGTGTGGGGAAGATCCCCTGGAGGGGGGCATGGCAATCCATTCCAGTATTCTTGCCTGGAGAATCCCATGGATAGAAGAGCCTGGTGGGCTACAGTCTATGGGGTCGCAAAGAGTCAGACACAACTGAGTAACTTTCACTTTCTCACTTAGTTTAAAATCTTAATTATGAAACCCTCAGATACAAAGAAAACAGACACGTGAGTGTATATTAGTTATTCATCTGTCCTCACAATTTTTTGTCCTTTTCAAAACACCTTTAATCTGATCAAATGAAATGAATCAACCCCCAAAGCACACACACACATCCAATTCATTGCATATTTGCTTTAAATGACTGTTATTGCTTTCATTAGACCATACCCTACTTAGCACGTACTGTGTGTCAGGCACTGTGTCAACGACTCCAAATGCATGACCTCACTGAACACTCTCAACAGTTCTCAGAGGTAAGTCCCATGATCATCTTCATCTTACACAGGAGACACTAGGGTTCAGAGGAATAATTCAACCAAGGTCACACAGCCAATCAGTGGGGCAGCCACGACAGTAGTAAGCTCCTGTATGCCTTGCCCTGCAAGAAAGAAGGAAAGCAGTAATACAGATGATGCAAAACAACAAAAACTCTCCAAGCCCTTTAGGTTAGGCTTTGGAAGGCAGTTCATGATTTTTGGCAGCAGAACAGCCTCCCTAATTAAGTTTGTTTAGGTCGGCATTAAAACAACTCTGCTGGTGCTGAACTCATGTCTGCTGGGGCCACTGCAGAAGAAGGCCTGACCTTGTTTTAAAAGAACCAATAACTAATCCAAACTTAACAGGATCTCAAAGAGTAAAAAAGTGATATGAGGTCAGAGCAAAGCTGGGAGTCTGAGCAGTCCGCAGAGTGGTTTGGTGTTCACATTTTGAATAGAAGTACTTGCTTTCATACTGAAAGCTCCTACTTCTAGCCAATTTATTGCTTTCATCTTCATGCTCCACACACATTTACTCTTTATAGTCATATCCATGTCATCTAATGACAAGATGCGATAACTAATCTGAGCTTGTGCCTGACCCCTAATATTCCCACACTGAAACTCTATTACATTCTACATTGACAGCTCCTTCTGACTCCAATCTACCAGCTTATCACTGAGCCAAAGAGTACAAGGTCCCTCAAGAGCAAAGCAATTTATTTAAATAACAGTTAAGTAGATGGGAAAGTGTGTTGCATTCAGTAAGTCAACACTCTCCTGTGAAAAGCAAAAGGTCCAGTGTAGCCGCTCCTGATGCAGTAATATAACTGTCACACATCCCTCTGCCCCCACTTCAGTCCTTCCATTGGGTCGTTTCCCCATTCATCTCAATGGAACCAGCTAAACTGGTTTCTGAAAGATATATTTTCAAGAGGGTGGTAGCCTCTTGAAAACCCAGACTTTGGCTTACTGAGCTCAACACCCAAGGACCTCACTTAAGAATCCCCGGGATGGCCAGAGGCTGAGAACGGACACATCTGTGTCCCCCAGATGGTGCAGCAGAGCAAAAAGCGTGGGCTTCCCACGGTGTAAAGAACAGCCTGGACTCCTTCCTCTTCAGAAAGACTAAAGGGATCTTGCTTACCAGCTAATGAGTAAGATCTTTCCCCTTAGAGAAAGTGAGAGAATCTACTGTTTCTAAGGTCATGTTTACATCTCCCCCTTGCAGTGGTTGGGGGCGCCTTGACTGTAAGATTGCAATAATGTGTGAAGGTGGAAATGCAAAGTCTACTCAAGCAGATCTTGACCTGCCATCCATTCCTTTCAAGGGATGGCGGTTTAATTGGCTGTGTGATGAGGCTGCCTAGGCACCCAGGGTAGCCTGCTCTCAGGGGAGAGCCATTTATATTGCCTATGAAGCCCACCAGAAATGGTGTCAACGCACCACAAGAAGGGCTGAGCTGACCGCCGCTGCTGGGTTGTCTCTGACTGAAGCTGAAGAGAATCAGTCAGGCCATAAATCTTTTGAAAGAAGCCTGGATGATGGACAGGCTTTGAGAAATGTGTTCTGAGGATTCTGCCAGGAGAGTAGGCTCTGTATGCAGGCCTGAACAAACTTCTGTTACTGTTTCCTTTTCTCATGGCTCTTCCTCAAAATATTTCCTTTCAAGCACTCTTCCTTTCATCCCACATCTGAAAAAGAAAATGCTCCTTTCCAAGGAGACTCTTCCACCAATTCCTGTTGCAGCCCTCCTCCTCTGTGAATTCTTTGTATGAATTAGCCAGTCTCTCCCACATTTCCAGAGTTTCCCTCTCCACAGGCCCCTTCCTCTCGGGCTTCAAAGATGCTGCCTCCAGAATCCACCCTGCAGGCCCCTGGGCCCTCTAGTTGCTGAGGCTCATTCATCTCCCCTCCATTGCCACACTCACCCTTGTGTATCTTTGAGATCCGGCTTTTGCTCCCACCATTTTACCAAAAGTATTATGTAGGGAGGTATTGAATGCATCGAAATCAACAATATAATGGATATTTTCTTCATGCTTATTCACTTGACCTTTCTCCAATTGTGTAAAAGAATTGGCCACCCATTGACATATAACACTGCCATGTGTAAAATAGGTAGCTAGTGGGAAGCAGCGTTATAGCACAGGGAGCACAGCTTGGGGCTGAGGACGTAGAGGGGTGGAAAGGGGGAATGGGAGAAAGGCTCAAGAGGGAGGGAACATATGTATACATATAGCTGATTCATGTTGTCGAACAGCAGAAACTAACACAACATTGTAAAGCAGTTATTCTTCAATTAAAAAATACATTTTAAAAAAGAGAGTAGAGGAGACAAAAAAAATTGACTACCAATTTGATCATCAGACCTATCTAAGGAAATAAATCTATGTCATTATTCTGGTGCATCTCAATCTTCAGGGTCTCCATAATGCCTACTGAATAAAGAGCAAATTCCTTAGTCTGGCATTTCAGCCCATAATCTTCTTTCCCATCTCTCACTCCCCACTCCTCCCTGGCATATATCTTTTACTCTAGCGTAAACCACTTCCTGTTTCCAGGACACATTGTGACCATCCTATCTTATTTTGGTAAGAACACTTAACATGAGATCTACCCTCTTAACAACTTTTAAGTGTATATACAGTGTTTTTACAGAAATCTTGTGTAATTTATTTATATGACAGTGAGTAGACTGAATCTAACATGTTGCATCAAAAAGATCTAGAGATTTGTAGAAGCTGTCTTTTTTTTTTAAATAGGTAAGAAGTGGATTTATTTAGAGAGAAACACTCCATAGACAAGAATGTTGGCTGTCTTAGGCAAGAGTGGCCTCGAAATATGGCATGGTTAGTTTTTTGGTTTTTCTTTTTAGTTTTAATTCTTTTAAATTATGAAAGTATGATAACATGTTTACAGGAGACTTGAAAAACACAGAACAAGGTTACATGTAGTTCCACTATGTAGAAGCAGTCTTGATTTTAGTTTTTAATCTTCTTTAGTGACTGGTTTTCACTGGTAAAAATCAGTATATTTTTTATTGAACTGATATAGCAATATTTTGGATATATAGTTTGGATTTACATAGTAACTTCTTCAAAAGTTCATATAAATTTTTGTGATGTTGAAAGACTTTTGTAGGTGTAGAGACTTGAGGCAGAAACGTGCGTGATACCATCAAGCGACACACTGCTGCTGGTGTTGCCTTTTTAAAAAACAAATAATGTATTGCCTTTGCTCAGAAAGTTTCATCCCAGTGTATGAATAAAGGACAAGTTTAGCTTGGTGGTCAGGGACTCACACCCCATACTCCCCAAACACTCTTCGGCTTGCCTTACCTTGATTTCCAAGGCAGCCTTCTTTTGAGAATGTCCCTTTTTCAATAGAAGCATCCCCTGCTTTTTTAAACTTTACACCACTTTGCTTTTATGAAAAACCTACATTAGTACCTGTTTTTTCCAAACTGAAATCCAAAGAGGATTTTCACTTTCATGCTAAAAGGGGACAAGGGAAGTTGCCTTCTGAGTTTTGCAGCTAGCTGTCCCCCGGGGGCAGCATTCACCCCGGGGGCAAAAGTACCCTGAGGGGCTCTTCCCCCCCCCCCCCCCCGAGAACCACACTCAGCATCCTGCCGCCACAGCACTGAACCCTGTCCGTTAGCACCTGTGCTCTATCTAGATGTGTTCTGTGCATCCCTTAGCAAGACGTGCCCTAAGGTAATTGCTTCTTCACTTTAATGCCATTCGGCTTATGAAAGGTTTCACGGAGACACTGCTTTTGGACAGTGTGGGAGACCTGTACCCATCCTGTTTCTACCCACACCTTCCCGGTTCCATCATTGGGATCAACCTTTCTTCCACCTCCTCTCATGTTCCCACCGTGTTTGGTACATGTTAGACCGTCTCGTACACTTTGTAACTGTCTCAATATAACCCACAAATCACACAGGCTAAAGGGGAGCCCTGGAGACCAGGAGCGCTTTATTACATCTTTTTGCTGGTTAAGTTGAAGAGCACATGTCTACACAGGTGAAACAGTTGTTTGGGTCCTCTGACTTGAGTTTATCTGATCAGCTGCCTATTGGCATATGCTCACTAGAGAAACAGATCCGTTACCATCTGAGCTACCAGGGAAGCCCAACTAGAGAAATGATCCATCAGCAGATAGTTGGAAAACAAAATGTGGGCTGTCCATACAGTGGAATATTATTTGACAGTAAGGAAGAATAAAGCACTGGTGTGATAAAGTGCCACAACAGAGATGAATCACTCACTAGGTGAAGAGTCAATCACAAAAACCACAAACTGTGTGATTTCATGAAAGTCTTCTTTTTTTAATTTATTTTTAATTGGAGGATAATTGCTTTATAGTATTGTGTTGGCATCTGCCATACAACAACGTGAATCAGACATATGTATGTCCCCTCCCTCTTGAACTTCACAGCCCATCCCATCCCATCCTTGTAGGTTGTCTCGAGTACTGCATTGAGCTCCCCATGTTATACAGCAGGAAAGTCTGCTTTCTTTAGAGACAGAAAATAGATTTGGGTTTGCTTAGGCTGGAGGGGGGAAAAGGAAATGGCAACCCACTCCAGTACTCTTGCTTGGAAAATCCCATGGACAGAGGAGCCTAGAAGGCTGCAGTCCATGGGGTCACTAAGAGTCGGACACCACTGAGTGACTTCACTTTCACTTTCATGCATTGGAGAAGGAAATGGCAACCCGCTCCAGTGTTCTTGCCTGGAGAATCCCAGGGACGGGGGAGCCTGGTGGGCTGCCGTCTATGGCGTCGCACAGGGTTGGACACGACTGAAGCGACTTAGCAGCAGCAACAGTGTTTTTGGAGGAGGGCATGGCAATCCACTCCAATATCCTGGAGAATCCTATGGACAGAGGAGCCTGGCAGGCTACACCCTGTTGGGTCACAAATAGTTGGACATGACTGAAGTGACAGCACACAGCGTACACAGCATTTTTGACTCTAGATGCAATCTTGTACAGATCTCCAGGACTTATTTATCTTGCATAAAAATGTTTGTACCCTTTAACCATCATCTTTCCATTCCCCTTCCCCCCAGCCCTGACAACCACCCTTCCATTCTTTGATTCTATGACTTTAGATACCTCATCATGCAGTATTTGTCTTCTGTGACTGGTTTATTACACTCAGCGTAATGTCTTTAAGGTTCATCCATGTTGTCACATTGTGAAATTTTCTTTTCAAGGACTGAATAGTATTTCATTCATGTATGTATCACATTTTCTTTATCTGTTGATAGACATATAAGTTATTTCAATTTCTTGGCTATGGTGACTAATGCTGCAATGAACATGTGGGTGCAGATATCTCTTTGAGATCTTGATTTCCATTCTTTTAGATCAACACACAGAGGTGAGCTTGCTGGATCATATGGCAGTTCTATTTTTAACTTTCTGAGGAAACTCCATACTGTTTTCCACAATGGCTGTACCATTTTGCATTCCCACCAACAGTTTCTCCACATTCTCACCAACACTGGTTGTGCCTTTTGGTGTTTTTTTTTTTTTTTTTTTTTTCCTATAATAGTCATCCTGACGCTGACTATTTTTGACTGCACAACATTGCTCATACAATCCCCTCCATTTATAATGCCCTTTATTATATTATGTCTCTCTAACCACAATTTAATAAAAGTTTCTTGAGCACCTGTTTTGTGCCAGAGCTGGATCAGACATCACTTCTTTTGTGAAGTTTTATCTGGTCGTACAGACAGTGAATCCCCACAGAATTTTGTTTTCCTTTTCTGTGTTTTCCTTGTGGAAATTCACACTCTACAAAGACCTGAAAGATTGTTTTAACCCACAGTTAACTCATATGCTCTGTAAGGACAGAGACCATGTCTTTGTAATCCTGCAGTATCTCAGCACAATACATCTTCAGAATACACTTTCAATAATTTTCTGTCAAATAAATTCAGACCATGCAATTAATAATGATTCCCACTCACAATTCCAATAATTTCTCTGAGACATTAATCCTACTGAATCCTTGCTCTCCCCAGATTCAGCAAGACAAATGTGCTCCTATTCACCCCTCTACAGGGTAAGAATAGTGAGGCATTAGAAACACTATATGCTAGCAATACTAAACAGGACATACGTGAGTGATACCTTAAAAGGGCATGTTATTAAAAAAAAAAAAAGTACCAACACCAAAGCTGCAGAGATGATCAGATGCCAGCAATGCCATGTGCCAAACACTGAAGGCAAAGGTGTGAGTACAGCATGGTTTAGGGGATGAGGAAAGCACGTAGATCTTCTGAAAATGTACCTAGAATCCCCTATGTAGAAGCCTGGCACTAGCATCATCCTCACAAAGATACTCAGGATCTAGAAAAATCCTTAGATCTGAGGCCCTTGTATTTGGGGCAGCAGTAATCTACCTGAAAAATAAAAAGCTGCCAGTAAGTGGCTGTTTAGCAGGAGATGAAAAGGCTGAAACATCAGAAACACCTTTGTTTCATGGAAATAACACTAATTTAGTGAAAAGGGGAAGCAGGCTTTAGAGAAGAAAAAAAAAATTGCTCCACCAAAATGTAGATAACAAACAGCTCCTTTTCCCTAGAGTTGAAAGCGAGCGAAATGAGTAGCCAGAGTACCTCAAGGGCAAAGGAGCATGTTTGGGGTTTGTTACTGTTATTATTTTAAGGTGATAGCTGACCCTGTGCCTCTCATTTCTGGAATGGGAACAGTGTTTCTGGGAAACATCATGGAGTTGTAGAAAGATCACAGGCTTTGGGGCAGATCAATTTCAGTTCAAATTCTAGCCTTGTGCTTACTAACTGTACCTTGGACAAGCTATTTAAGTCCTGTGAGTCTGAGTCTTCTCAATTGTAAAACAGGGGTCATCATACCTAATTAGCAGGGTGGTTTGAAGGCAAAGGATAAGAAGAACAGCATTTACTAGGAGGCAGGCACTATAAGCTTACTTCACATGTATTATTATCTCACCTGCGTTATCACACAACCCTCTGAACTAAGTGCTACTAGCTCCCCCATTTTGCAGATGAGGAAAGTGGGGCTCTGAATGGTTAAGTGATTTATCCAAGATCATACTGCTAATGGATGACACAGCTAGGACTGAAACTCAAATCAGGATGTTATCTTATTCACTACAACAGTCAGCCTTGCTAGAAGGTGAAGGTGAAGGTGAAGTCGCTCAGTCGTGTCCGACTCTTTGCGACCCCATGGACTGTAACCTACTAGGCTTCTCTGTCCATGGGATTCTCCAGGCAAGAATACTGGAGTGGATTGCCATTTCCTTCTCCAGGGGATCTTCCCGACCCAGGGATTGAACCCAGGTCTCCCGCATTGGAGGCAGACGTTTTAACCTCTGAGCCACCAGGGAAGTCCCATCTCCAAAAGTTGGCACACCCATCCCCAGGGCTGGGAATTGGGGCAGTTCGCACCCTATCTTTTGCTTCCAGACCATGGTTCCTCTGCCATATCTCTCAAGAAAACTATTCTATTCCCAGCTGTCTTGATGAATCTAGCAAGACTTTTGGTTAGTAGACCCCGAACGTTGCTTTTTCAAGGCCGCTGGTTGTGTCTTATCCTAGTAACTCAATAGTAGTAGTAGTAGTGACAATAACAGTAATAATAGCTCACTTTTATTGATGGCTTGCTATGCACCAGGCGTTGCACTAAACACTTCATATGCATGAGCTTATTTAATCTTTATAATGACTCTGTGGTGCGGGTGCTGCTGCTAAGTCACTTCAGTTGTGTCTGACTCTGTGCGACCCCATAGATGGCAGCCCACCAGGTTCCCCTGTCCCTGGGATTCTCCAGGCAAGAACACTGGAGTGAGTTGCCATTTTCTTCTCCAATGCATGAAAGTGAAAAGTGAAAATGAAGTCGCTCAGTCATGTCTGACTCTTAGCGACCCCATGGACGGCAGCCCACCAGGCTCCTCCACCCATGGGATTCTCCAGACAAGAGTACTGGAGTGAGGGTACTATTATTCAATAAGATAATGAATGTTAACTCCCTGGCACAGAGTAAGTTCAATAACTGCTGGTTCTTACTCTGAATATTACTTCTCAGTAGGTCTGTGGAATGCAAAGCACTCACAGAAGGGATGGGCAATCTTGTTTATATTAAGAGTAACTGTCCCAATGCATGCATGCATGCTCAGTCCCTTCAGTGTGTCCAACTCTGTGCAACCTTATGGACTGTAGCCCACGAGGCTCCTCTGTTGACGGTGATTCTCCAGGTAAGAATATTGGAGTGGGTTGCTGTTCCCTTCTCCATGGGATCTTCCTGACCCAGGGATAGAACTGGCATCTCTTATGTCTCAGCATTGCAGGTGGATTCTTTACTGCTGAGCCACCAAGGAAGCCCCACTAAATAGATGAGGTTTTATGGGAAGGAAATATAAGAAATCCAATTGACTTGCTTTTACAATAAAAGGTAAAACTCTGTTCAATAAATAAAAGTGAATAAAGAAAACTTTGCTAGCATTTTATGCCAACACAAATGATAGAAGAACTAAGGGAAAATAGACTCAAGGAAATGGGAACTTTCAAAGAAGAGGGTTCTACAGGTACAGAGCCCTGTAGAGCCCTATCCATCCTTCCCTTCAGTGAAATTTCACTGAGCTCAGAGCCTCTCCGAAGCCCATCCTTGGCACTCTTACCTTGGGAAGAAGAGGGAGAAAGAACAATATCAAGCCAGAGAGAGGAGAGAAACTGAGAAGAAAGAGAAACAAATGAAAACAGCCAGCGTGCTCTGCCTGACCATTTCTCAGCTGGTATTTTCAGAAGCCTTTACGACTATACCCTTTCCAGCTTTGCCACCTTCCCATTATCTCCAGTTAGCACTCAGCAAGCCAGACACATGAAGATCAGCAACTTGCTTCACTAACTTCCTCTCAAACTTAATCTCAATCAGTTCAAAGGTGGTATAGACTCCATCCCTTCTCCCATTGCTCTCATCCTCCCAACTCCTCCTCCTGGAGATTAGGTGTCTGCACAAAGCATCTCTCCCTCTCAAAGGCTATCTCAGGGCCCTGAGGCCGGCCTTTCAACCCCCCCGAGGTCTCTTTTGAATTCAGGCAACATTCACGTTGAACTCGACTTGAAGAAGTTGTCTGTATGTGTGTATGGGTCAGTATAGGAGGAGAAAGGTAAGAACTCAGAAAATTGCTTCAGGTTGTGTTAAAAAATAAAGCCCGGGGTCACACCCAAGTGACGGGTCAGAGGTTTCTTATATTTGCACTATGGCATAAACATAGTTTCTCCTTGTCCTTAATTCTTCTCTGTGACAGCAGAAATAGAATTATTTTTCCCAGACAATCTCTATTTTCAATTCAAGTCTTTGATGCACTAACCTACTTTACTTCTCTCTGAGAAAGTGATACTATGATACGTGATAAGCCTTCCAGAGATTCTAAGCACTAGGATTCAAGTGCACTGATGGAGCATGGAAACAAGTGGATATTTCTAATCAGTATGTGAACAAAGCATATTAGTCATCAGAATACCAAGGTCATGAACTGCTACGTGGAAAACCTGCCGTCATACACTGTGCCTGTGGAATATTCACGATAAATGGTGAAACTTTTCTTAAAATGAAATTTCTTTTTCAGTCAGAAGGAACATCTGTTGGACAAGTAATTTTCTGGAAGGAATGGAATTTTACACCTGTCACAGAGACCATTCCCTGTTAGGCTTTTTAAATTAGAAAAGGTTAATTAGTTCATGTCTGGTTATAATGACTTCATTGAGGCTTCTTGTGAAATCTGATTAGAAGGCAAATATCTGATGGTTGGTATGACAGAGACCACTTCTGTGTCTTCTGCAGCTGGGTCAGTATGCCTAAACTGAAAGAAGAGCACATGTGGTGTTTGGCGAAGAAGAGTAGTGAGTTAACAGTAAATGATTTAGAGAGCTGGCTGGTATTAATCAAACATACATTACTGAGGCTTCTTCTTTACATCTAAGGAATTTAAAAGCTAAAAATCTTATAGAATTTTTCAATTTTAGGCATGATACAAATCAGTCTTATTCAGACCATATCAAGATATTTTTTGTTTGTTTTGCAAAACACTCACTCATTTAACAATCGTGGTTAAAAGACCATGAGGCTCTAAGTACTGCTTCCATTTCCAAAATTATAGGAATTATGGGACACTGACCAGATGATGTGGCTCCCATGGCCCATCAAATTGCAACCAATGTTGGCAGCTTCTTCACTTTCCTACCCCTTGCCAGCTGCTCAGTTGGCTACTACATTCAACTTTGGCCTATGTCTACAACATACACGAATGGGCTTCCCTTCAACGGCTTCATTAATAGCTTTCAGCATCTGCTCAAATTCCAAGCATCAAGTACTAAATCCAGAGATGGACTGGCACACGGCTGCATTGTTCTACTTGTAGAAAACGAAAACACAGCAATGCACTCTCAACTAGTGAACTTTAAGAACCACTGCTGGCTTAAAATAAAAAACTTGAAGGGTCCTTCTTATCTGCGTGTGTGTGTGTGTGTGTGTGTGCATACACATATGTATACACACATTTGTTTCTAAGTGTATAGAAAAAGATCTGAAAATATTCACATCAAATGTACATTAATATGTTAATGGTTACCCACTAAGACTGGGATAAAAGGTGACAATTAAGGAACTTTCACTCTTTATATCATACTAACTTCCATTTTGTTTTCCCATCATCATCGAAGGATCTGGGGATATAAATAAATCATAATTATAGGTCTCAGTTTGATTGGAGAAAATTGAGAAGGGAAACATAAACTTTCTGTGCATTTTGTAAAATATAACCATCACAAGGTCAAAGACCTTGTCTGTTTTGTTCACCACCACATCCCCAACAGCTATCACTTTTGCCTGGCCTATAGTAGGTATTCAATGAATATTTGTTGAATGACTAGATGAATAAATGTTTGAATCAAAAGACAAAGGGAGCCCTTCAGAGATCTATATGGTGAAAGAGCAGGGGATATGCCATGTAGATGGTAAGAGAAGAAAAGACGAACATGGTTTAAAAGGGAAAAAAAAATTGTACTGGGAGTCAAGGGAGCTGGATCTAATTGACAATTAGATCTAATTGACTTTGGACAGGTCTTTTCCTCTCTCTAGGACTCAAAGTCCTCATTTGTAAAGCAAGAGGATTAGGGTCAACTTATAGTATTCAAATTGTTTATAACAATGGGCCCATATTATTCAAAAGAAATCCAAGAAGATGTAAAATAATTACAAATGTAAAAATTCATACAGTTGTCTGAGATAATGTACACCTAGTGTTAATGATGGTTACTTATGGAGAATTTTTATGCTTCACTTTCCTCAATTACTTGAACATTTTATAATAATCATGTATAGTTTTTATAAAAACAAACATCACTGTGCTATTTTAAAGTGATGAGAAGCCTATGAAAACAAAATAAATAAATAAATAAGTGAAGCATTGAAATTAGCCAACAGGATAAAAAGGGAGACCCCGGCGGTTACAATCCCTCATGGTAAGAATAAGCCTCCTCCAGACTTGGCACCTGTCTGGAAAAGATCGAAGTGTTCTACATGCTCCAGGTGAGACTACCACTCCACTTCCCCCTATCCTCTCTATTATCGACCACTATGCACTACATAAGACCATTCTCAAGAAGAGGCTACATTTAAAATCTGCCCATTTGTCCCCAGCCAAGAGCTCAGAGGGACTCATCATGCTCTAAATGCCTATCCACATCAATCACCACAAAAAGTTCCAAAAACCTAGATCATCCATTATTACTCACATTCTTTTTAAAATATTTTAAAATTTCTTCTATTGAAGCATAGTTGATTTACAAGGTTGTGATAGTTTCTGCTGTACAGCAAAGTGTGTGTATATATAATACAATGTAATATGAAAAAGAATGTGTGTGTGTATATATATATATATACACACATATATATTCATATGTATACATATATACATATATGTATATATGTATATATATGCCGAGAGAAATATCAATAACCTCAGATATGCAGATGACACCACCCTTATGGCAGAAAGTGAAGAGGAGCTAAAAAGCCTCTTGATGAAAGTGAAAGAGGAGAGTGAAAAAGTTGGCTTAAATTGACTCATTGGAAAAGACTCTGATGCTGGGAGGGATTGGGGGCAGGAGGAGAAGGGGACGACAGAGGATGAGATGGCTGGATGGCATCACTGACTCGATGGACGTGAGTCTGAGTGAACTCCGGGAGATGGTGATGAACAGGGAGGCCTGGCATGCTGTGATTCATGGGGTCGCAAAGAGTCGGACACGACTGAGTGACTGAACTGAACTGAACTGAACTGATATACATGTATAATACATATATATATATTCTTTTCTGTTATGGCTTAGCACACAATATTGAATGTAGTGCCCTGTGTTATACAATAGGACCTTGTGGTTTATCCATCCTATATATAATACTTTGCATCTGCTAATCCCAACTCCCAATCCATCCCTCCCCCACCCCCTTCCCCCTTGGCAACCACAAGTCTGTTCACTATACCTGATTGCTAACATTCTTTCTCACATGGAAATGAATCCCTACACTTCCTAATCTGGCTCCATCTACCATCCCTCCCCACACTCCTAAACCCTTTTCTCCAGCTCTTTGCAAAATCCCCAAAACATTCAACTTCTCCAAAACCTTGCTTGAACTTTTTGCTGTATCAAAAACTTGGCTTCCCTCTGTGGATCTTGCTTCCTGTAAAGTCTTCTCAAGTGGTGGCCATTTTTTCTCATGTCCAACAGACCACTGAACACAGAGGTAGGGTATGTATCCTTGCTCTACCTTGACACTTTCTGTCCGTGGTTTCCCCCCTAAACCTCCTGGCCTAGCTCCTTTCAATCAGTTTGCTATCATACTATATCGCCTACCACACCTCCTTATTGCAGTTATCTGCCAGAAAATTTGGAAAACTCAGCAGTGGCTGCAGGACTGGAGAAGGTCAGTTTTCACTCCAATCCCTAAGAAAGGCAATGCCAAAGAATGCTCAAACTACCGCACAATTGCATTCATCTCACATGCTAGCAAAGCAATGCTCAAAATTCTCCAAGTCAGGCTTCACCCATGAACTTCCAGATGGTTAAGCTGGTTCTAGAAAAGGCAGAGGAACCAGAGATCAAATTGCCAACATCCTCTGGATCATCGAAAAGACAAGAGAGTTCCAGAAAAACATCTACTTCTACTTTGTTGACTATGCCAAAGCCTTTGACTCTGTGGAGCACAACAAACTGTGGAACATTCTTAAAGAGATGGGAATCCCAGACCACCTGACCTGCCTCCTGAGAAATCTGTATGCAGGTCAAGAAGCAACAGTTAGAACTGGATATGGAACAACAGATTGGTTCCAAATAGGAAAAGGAGTATGTCAAGGCTGTATATTGTCACCCTGCTTATTTAACTTATATGCAGAATATGTCATGCAAAATGCCGGGCTGGAAGAAGCACAAGCTGGAATCAAGATTGCTGGGAGAAATATCAATAACCTCAGATATGCAGATGGCACCACCCTTATGGCAGAAAATGAAAAAGAGCTAAAGAGCCTCTTGATGAAAATGAAAGAGGAAAGTGAAAAAGTTGGCTTAAAACTCCACATTCAGGAAACTAAGATCATGGCATCCAGTCTCATCACTCCATGGCAAATAGATGGGGAAGCAATGGAAACAGTGACAGGCTTTATTTTGGGGGGCTCCAAAATCACTGCAGATGGTGACTGCAGCCATGAAATTAAAAGACACTTGCTCCTTGGAAGAAAAACTATCACCAACCTAGAGATNCAGTCTCATCACTCCATGGCAAATAGATGGGGAAGCAATGGAAACAGTGACAGGCTTTATTTTGGGGGGCTCCAAAATCACTGCAGATGGTGACTGCAGCCATGAAATTAAAAGACACTTGCTCCTTGGAAGAAAAACTATCACCAACCTAGAGATCATATTAAAAAGAAGAGACATTACTTTGTCAGCATAGGTCCATCTAGTCAAAGCTATGGTTTTTCCAGTAGTCATGTATGGATGTGAGAGTTGGACTATAAATAAAGCTGAGTGCTGAAGAATTGATGCTTTTGGACCGTGGTGTTGGAGAAGACTCTTGGGAGTCCCTTGGACTGCAAAGAGATCCAACCAGTCCATCCTAAAGGAGATCAGTCCTGAGTGTTCATTGGAAGGACTGATGTTGAAGCTGAAATTCCAGTACTTTGGCTACCCGATGTGAAGAGCTGACTCATTTGAAAAGATCCTGATGCTGGGAAAGATTGAAGGCAGGTGGAGAAGGGGATGACAGAGGAAGAGATGGGTGGATGGCATCACCGACATTATGTACGTGAGTATGAGTAAGCTCCAGGAGTTGGTGATGGACAGGGAAGCCTGGTGTGCTGCAGTCCATGGAGTCACAAAGAGTCAGATATGACTGAGTAACTGAACTGAACTGAACTGACCCTCCTCCCATTCAAGTCGCCTTATTCATTGTTGATTTTAGCTCATGATTCACTGTCTTTCTGACAACCACTCATGTCATCATTCTTGGAGATTTCAATATCTATGTGGAGTCTATATGCATATATTTTCTACATTATAAATAATCCCTGTAATACTCTGGCCCCTTACTTGCTTGACTTCTGCTCAAAGATCTTGTCCTCTTACCAGTCCCAGCCACCAATGTGTGCTAAGTTGCTTCAGTCGTATCCAACTCTTTGCAATGCTATGGACTGTAGCCTACCAGGCTCCTCTGTCCATGGGATTACCCAGGCAAGAATATGGAATGGGTTGCCATTTCCTTCTCCAGGGGATCTTCCTGACCCAGGGATCGAACCTGCATCTCTTACGTCTTCTATATTGGCAGGTCAGCCAGCCACCCATGCCCACTCTCCTCTTTTAGTTAAGAGATCACTTAACTTAGGTCTGTCAGATTCTAATAAGTCTTATACACTTAACCATAAATTACATAGCCTTCCCATATAGGTAGCATACAACACTATGCTTCCCTCCCCCTCTTTTGTTTTATATAAACAACTTGTATGCATCTGTTTGTATAAAGTGGTATAAACAAGTAAACCAAAAGACACATATGGGGGGAGGGGCGCTCTTAAGATGGCAGAGGAATAGGACAGGGAGACCACTTTCTCCCCCACAAATTCATTGAAAGAACATTTGAATGCTGAGCAAATTCCACAAAACAACTTCTGAATGCTGGCAGAGGACACAGACACCCAGAAAGACAGCCTGTTGTCTTCAAAAGGAGGTAGGAAAAAAATATAAATGATAAAAAGAGAGACAAAAGAGGTAGGGACAGAGATTCGTCCCGGGAAGGGAGTCTTAAAAAAGAGAGACTTTCCAAACACCAGGAAACACTCTCCCCAGCGGGTCTGTGGCAAGTCTTGGGATCTCAGCAGGCAACAGAAACGGGAGGAAAAATAAATAAATAATTAATTAAAACCCACAGATTACGTGCCCAAGGGCAACTCCCAGTGGAGAAGCAGCCCAGACCCTTGCATCCACCACTAGCAAGCAAGGGCTGGACAGGGAGGCACGGGCTGTATTGCTTAGGGTAAGGACCAGGCCTGAATGCCCTGAGAGCAATCTGAGGGAACTAACTTGAGATAGCAACCCAGACTGTGGGATAGCCAGAGAGAGAGAGAAAGAGAGAGAGAGAGAGAGAATTATCCTGTGAAAAGCCCTAACCTAAGACACCACCAGGCCCGCTCACAGAACAAAGGACTGAGCAGAGCTAGCCGGCTGCAGACCGGCACATCCCCCACCAGAGACAGGCAGGCAGGGGCAGCCAGAACCGGAAGGGGGCAATTACGGCCCCAGAGAGGCACCCTCTACCAAACTGCAAGCAGGCTTCATTGCTAACCAAGGCTTCTTGCGATTCTGGACAGTTGACATCCGCATGGAGGGTTGCAGCCAGAGATCAGTTCCCCAGAAGAGACACATGGCACACCTGAGAAGGTGCACCCTTTGTACCCCCAGAAAACCGAGTGACTGGGACGGGGGAGGCAATAAGACACAGCCTCCAACTGGGGGTGACTGCGCTCGCCGAGGACCTGGTCACCTGAGCTGCCTGGACCTGGGAAGGACACAAAGCACAGGCCCAACCGAGTCTGCACCTTTGTGGAGTACCTGAGAACCTGTACCTGAGTGGCTTAGACCTGAGAATTGCATGCAACCCAGGGCCTGCCTCAGACAGTTCCCCAGCAGAGCAACCTAGATCCTGAGCAGTGTAGACAGGGAAAGTACACACACCGTGAGCGGGGGCAAACCCAGTGCAGCTGAAACACTGCGAGCACTCCCCACACATGCCAGTGATATTTGTTTGCAGTGTTCCTCCCTCCCCACAGCACAAGTGAACAAGTGAGCCTAAAAAAGTGACCACCATTGTCTCCTTGTGTCAGGGCAGAAATTAGACACTGAAGAGACCAGCAAAAAGAAGAAGCTAAACAGAGGGAACCACTTTGGAAGTGACAGGTGCAACAGAATAAAACCCTGTAGTTAGCACTGACCACATAGGAAAGGGCCTATAGATCTTGAGAAGTATAAGCCTAATCAAGGAACTATCTGAAAATGAACTGACCCCATGCTGTCTGCAATAGCTTCAGAGAAAGACCTAGATATAGTTTTACTATTATCATTTTTTTTAATTTTTAAAAAAATTTTAAGTCCCTTATCATTCCTTTAATTTTCATTTTTATAACCTACTATTATGGCATCCGGTCCCATCACTTCATGGGAAATAGATGGGGAAACAGTGGAAACAGTGTCAGACTTTATTTTTTTGGGCTCCAAAATCACTGCAGATGGTGACTGCAGCCATGAAATTAGAAGA
>SJYT01018888.1:596525-684372 GCA_006410635.1 Cephalophus harveyi | reverse complement strand
GGGCAGTATGAGTCTACAGTGGTGTGGTCAGCATTGTGCTTGCGAAAGGCGCCCTTTATTCAGTTTATGACTGCTGTTCCTTGTGCCTTCTGGCCACCGGGGACACCTGGCATAGCTCTGAGCTCCCAGTCCTAAGGGCCCCCTATCTGGGCTGCTTCACCCGCCATCAGATGCCCATGCTCACAGAAAATGTCAGCTGTGCTGCTCAGTGCACAAAGGGGTGCTTCTCTCTGCAAAGGCAAAGAGGAACCATCTGATGTTGTAGCCAGCCATCTGGCTATCTTTAGGGACTGAACATGCATATTAATTTCATCTTCTGTTTATTACCTAGTTCACCCTCCAACATGTAGGTGGTGTTAATTGCAATGTCTGTTAAGCAGGCTCCCCACTGCAACCGTCCTTTCAATCCCAATCCTTGAGCAATTACCACCACTAATATATTTCCAGTTGAATGTACCAGCCAGTGAAGTGGACTGCCTGTGTCTCTTCTCTTGGATGATGATCAGTCAGCTTTTCTGGCTCTTTAGAATGTAAAGATGAAACATATTACTGAAAGATTTAATTTTCCAAAGTTATAAATGCAAAGGGAAGTTTTGGGGAAAGTGGAATGCATTGATGGAATAGTACTGTCTGAAACCCACTTACATAAAATGTACAAAAGATTTGGGTGGGACAGACCTTCACTGGGCTTTTAGGCAAAATAAAGTCCTAAAACAGATAGTTTGGCTTCTCTTAAATGATTCTAGTCACTGCTTTCAAAGACCACACAGCCCATAAATATCCTTTTTCTGCTTGCCAAGGTTACGAACAAGCCCGATTGACAATTTAGTCTTGACAAGGGCACCTGTGTTTTTAGTGACTTCCCTTTTTGCTTTCTCTTATAAAACGTGAACTTCCAACTGCAAATGCAAATAACATCTGATTCTACACAGCAGAGTCAAGTGGGAGATGATGGCTGTCTAACCAGATCACCATACATACCAAGTTGCTCCTTAATTCATTTTTTCAACTAGGACAGGCAGATGTCTCTGTGAAGTGAGGTGGAAAGTTATTTCCATATCAGAAAATGGCTTGGAGAAGGTGCAGAGATAGGGATGGAAAACAGAAATACAAGTAAGCAAAAGGGGAATTTAAGATGAAACTCTGATACCTTCTTTCATGATTTTATGTAATTGACATTTCAGTAATGTGTGATAAAGATATCTCTATATAGAACATTTGTAATTTCTGACCCAAATCAACCAGGGTATACAGTTGAGCAAGAGGAGAAATAGTTTATTCTCTTCCCAGATGGGAAGAGAAAAGAGAATGGAGAAGTTATGGATTTTTAGAACTCGTTAAGGAACATGGCATTTGAATCTCTCCCGGAATCAACATTTCTAAAAATATTTCAAGCTTTATGCTTAGCATCTTTTGGATTTTCTGTGTATTATATGTATACATGCATTTTCTGCTTTGTTTGTAACGTCATGCGTGCCTGCTAAGTGGCTTCAGTAGTGTCCGACTTTCTTTGATTCTATAGACTGTAGCCCACCAGGGTTTCCCAGGCAAGAACACTGGAGGGGGTTGCCATGCCCTCCTCCAGGGGTTCTTCCCAACCCAGGGATCAAACCCTCATCTCTTATGTCTCCTGCATTGGCAGGTGCGTTATTTACCATTAGTGCCACCTGGGAAGCCCTTGTAACGTCATGGTATTAGTCACTCAGTTGTGTTCAACTCTGCGACCCCATGGACTGTAGCCTGCCAGTCTCCTCTGTCCTTGGAATCCTCCAGGCAAGAATGCTCTAGTGGGTTGCTGTTCCCTTCTCCTATAATGTCATAAAGATAGGTAAATTAGCCATTTTTCTTTCCGTGGATCTGAAGTCAATGCAAATTTCTAGGTATCAGGAATGAAACAGTTGGGTTATTTTGTCCTTTCTTGCTTATGTACACTACACTGAGACATGTATACTTTGATAGCTTGTAGGGAAACTACATTAGCAAAAACATAATCTGGTGATTTAGGATTGCACTCTTTTGCAAGGGCAAATTAACTAAAAACTTAGAGCAGGTAATACACAAACATAGGCATTCTCTCTCTACAGCTGGACTGGTTGGAGGTGGCTTAGAATAAACGTGCAGAATGATTAGTTAAGAGGTTTTGGCTATTTTGCATTTTGCTTCTGAGTTTCCTAAAATCCTGGCTAACCAATAATTTTTTATGATATTAGTTTGGAAATTAAAATCACCTACTTTTGTTTTCAAGCAGAACATCTGAAACACGTAGCATGGTATATTACAAATAATAGGTATCCATGAAATGCTTGTTATATAAATGCCAAGCTGAACACTAAAATTTTGTAACGTCCCTTGATTTGAATATGTTTATAAGCAGACCATATATTTTTAAATAATCATTAATTTTTCTCATGAAACTTCTTCACGTATATTCCTCAAGGCATTATTTTCCTTCTCTTATGCTAGGATATTGAGATTCACAAAGTTTGAGTGACTTACACATTTTAATTATTTTTCCATCATTCTATCATAAATATATTTCAAAACATTTCTAATGTTCTTCATTCCTTCCCAAAGCTTCAGGTTTCCATCAGCCTGAAGAACTTCCTTTTGCCCTTTTCATAGTGCAAGATACTGTAATAAATTTGTTCCTTTTGTCTGGAAATGTCTTCATTTTATTTCATTCTTGAAGGATATTTTCACTGAAGCAAGAATTTTGAGTTTATACTTATTTTTATTTCAAAACTTTAAATGCATTTTTTGGTTTTCTTTTTTTTTGTAATGAGAAGTCAACTACAATTTGAATCATTGTTCACTATATGTGATGCTTTTCCTAGACTTTTTTTCTGAATTGGTGGTTTTTAGCAGTATAATTATCATGTAATTAGTGATGGTTTTATTTGTATTCATAATTCTTGGGGTTCATCAATCTTCTTGAGCTTGTAAATTTATATCTTTCACTGAATTTGTGAAACTTTTGGCTCTTAACTTTTCAAATATATTTTCTGTTTCATTCCCTTTTTCCTTGTTTTCTAGAGTTTTGGTTACGTTATGTTTGGTAACTGTTATTTTGATGTTGTCCCTTAGGTTTCTGTTCATTTTTTCCCTTATTCTTATTTTTAAGAATAAAATATTCTTAAAATGCTTTTATTTTTCTTTTATTCTTATTCTTTTAAATTAGAGCAATTCTATTGATCTGTCTCCGAATTCACTGACTCTTCCCTTTCTGTCACCTCTATTTTGTTGTTAAGCCTGTCTAGTGAATTATTTTTCAGATATTTTATTTTCCAGATTTAAAATTTTCAACTGGTTCTTTAAAAAAAAGATAGTTTCTAGTTATATGTTGACATCTCCTATCTTTTCATTTAATAAAAGCACATATTTCTTTATGTCATTGAGCATAGTTACAATAGTGGCTTTAAAGTTGTCCAAAAATTCCATCATCTGGGCCTTCTCATGATTGTTTTCTTAGAATTATCTTTTCTCTTGAGAAACAGTTACATTTTCTGTATGTAGAGCACTGTTGGATTACCTGGTAGCTCAGACGGTAAAGCGTCTGCCTGCAATGCGGGAGACCTGGGTTCAACCCCTGGGTTGGAAAGATCCCCTAGAGAAGGAAATAGCAACCCACTCCAGTCCTCTTGCCTGGAAAATTCCATGGATGGAGGAGCCTGGTAGGCTACAGTCCATGGTATCGCAAAGAGTCAGACATGACTGAGCAACTTCACTGTGTTCACTGTTGGATTATATTCCGAAGATTATGAATGTTTTGCTGTGGTTACTCTGAGTATTGTATATTTCCTTGAATAGAGTTGATATCTTTTGTATAGTAGGCCATTAACTGTCCTAGAGCTGCAACTGCTATCGTTTGGATGGCCATTTCAATTTCAGCTTAGTTGTCTTATCCTTGGCTGAGCTGCTTGGAGTCTGCCCACACACTTGTGGTTCACTTGCCAGAGATGTGGGGAGGGTTACACCCAGAACTTAGAGCTCCCCGTTTCTGGCTCTTTACTTCTTGAGATCCTGCCCTCTTCCTAGAAACCATGCAAACAGGGACCTCACCCAGGGTTGTTTCCTCCTTTCAAGTGTTAACTTCCTTCCAGATTCTGCCTGCACTTGGTTGCTCTCCAGTGTCTTCAGGTAGCTGGGATTGTTTTGTTTTGAATTAGAGTTTATAGTTGCTATCTGTGGGAGACTCAGTGTTTTAAGACCTTATTTGGCCATTTTAAGTTATTTTTGAGCCTTTGATTATAGCCACATACTAGCAGAACTAGAACTTGAAAAGTTAGCACTCTTCGAACTCTGAGCTTGCCACACTGGTCAGTTAGTCTTTAACTTGGTTGCTGTACACCAGTTCTCCTTCGGTGAATGAAACAGTGAGAGGGTTTTCTTGTAAACCATAAGAATATATGTCAGTTTGGATCTGACTCTGGCGTTCAAGCTAAACATTCACCTTTTATGTACTTTTCTTAGTCTATAAATAGTTAAAAGCTTCTTCTGATACCATCATGTTAAAACAGAGCAAAATTAGTGACAACAAGAACCATTATCTTTTAATAACAAAGTTAATTCCAAGGTTACTATAAAGGTTCATTTATTTCAAGTCATATTTGACAAGAAGAATTTGTCAGTCTAATGAAAGAACTGGGACAGTCTTGTAGACTTAGCTCTGATGGGATCTGAACTATCTTAATGGATTCCAAACACGGAACGGCACACATAATCCTAGTTAAGTAACTTAAAAGCAAAAACATAATGAAAACCTGTTGGATTTTTTTTTTTCTGTGTGTGTGTATTTAATATTCTATTAGTTTAGCTGTCTGAAGCATTTTTCACAGAGATATATTTTCATTTGACATACTTTTCAAATGTAGTTTGGAGCATATTACCCAGTTGTTTTTAAGCCTACTAAAATGTTAGATATTTATTTATAGAGTTCATAACATAGCCTAATAATATTGAGCAAGTATCAGATGTATGTAAACACTGGGTAATATCAATCTAAATTGAAAAAAAAACTCCAATTTCATTGAAAATCACCACTTTATCAAAAATATTTCTTATAATAAACAGGTTGTGCACTGTTTGGAATCATTTTGAAGTGACCGTTACTTTTTTCCTTTCCCCCTCTCTCTTTGTATTTCTGATATTACTCACTTGAGAGTTTCTTTGAATGGGTATCATTCTCTTCAAAACTGAAGATTATAGAAAAGTAAAGTGACACACCATTTCATGTAGTTTAATTTCTGTAGTTTAAATTTGATGTTTAATTTGCTCATCAGTGACTGAATCTTTCTTTTGAATAACTTGAACTCAGTCATTATTTATTCCACTATTGTTTTTCTTTTTGATTCATTTTATTGTTATAGGTGTTTGCTTATGAAAATGAAAGTTTAATCAAGGATGTTCATTAGCTGGAGGTTTGTGTAACTGAAATAGAATTTTCATTTTGAATGCATCTCTCCAAATTCAAGCTCACCTATCATGTAGGAAATATATCAATATTTCCTGAGTTTATATTTTGACTTAATATCTAGTAGATCATAAAACAAGTCTCTGCTCCATTGAAAAACAGCTAAATCAGATTTTTTTTTTGGTCTCATTCTTAGGGTTATATTCAGACTCATTTATTTCAAAAGTGAAAATAATACTCTGCTTGGAAGTTTCAGTCAGTTAAACTGCTTGTTAGAATGTTATTCTCTAAGGGTAGAAATGATTTCTTTCTTCTTCCAGTAACTATGTGCCTTAAACATAGTAGGTGTTTAATCAGAATATGTTTGACTTATGTCTAGTAAGATAGAAAAGTGTTCACTGGGGATACGTAATTTTCACTTGAGAATTTATTAAATTCATTTTCCTTAACTTTAAGCTTTCTGGTTTCAGAATAATTAAATATTGATGATTTTGCTATGACTAGTAATATTGCTCCTTTTAAATATTTTTTTAAATTTAGTATAAAAATGCTTCCCTGGTGGCTCAGAGGTTAAAGTGTCTGCCTCCAATGCGGGAGACCAGGGTTCTATCCCTGGGTTGGGAAGATCCCCTGGAGAAGGAAATGGCAATCCACTCCAGTATTCTTGCCTGGAGAATCCCATGGACGGAGAAGCCTAGTAGGTTACAGTCCACGGGGTCGCAAAGAGTCGGACACGACTGAGTGACTTCACCTCATAAAAATGGAAGACTTAAAAAATGGTCTTACGTGTTTTTCCAGTAAGTCGGGGGCGGGGGGGGGGAATCCCTGAAACTTTGTATAAACTAATAAAATCCTAATTCAGAATGCTATTTGAAATTGAAACTATTAAAGTGAGGATATTGGCACAAAGTATGCATGCCATAAATGTCTATCAAGTTGAACTTTGTGGCTTCAAACGCATTATTATTGTTGAGCTATCTTAGCTGCATCCTAGACATTGGTGAAACTGAAGGATGACAATATTTAAGCTTTAAAGAAATTTGAGAGGAGTCATGGGCTGCAACCTATAAAACTCTGGGTATAGAAGCTATTTCCTCTCTGTGGATTTCAGCCGATTAACTTGTGTAGTTTAGGGGAAATATTTACTTCATAATCTATATATAAATGTATATACTTTTCATTGCTTGACATTTTCATATTTACAAGTCAATGAGAAATATCAGTATTTTCTCCCTATTCAACTGTGTCTTCTTTCTTCTGTCTAAATAAGGGTATAACTGGAGATTGACAAACTCTGGTGGGTGGTGTTTGCATTATGGAGCAATGGAAATCTCAAGGCTGGTTAATTATATTTTCAGCCTACACCAGGCATTGCTCTCCCCTCTCTTCTTCCTTATTCTCATTCACTTCCTTATAGTTAGTTATGTGCAGGGAATTGTGAGCTTTTTGAAAGCAAGAGCTGAGCTTTATTCATCTCATTGCCAAGCACAGGACCTGATACAAAAAATGATTACCATATAAGATAAATCACTATAATTTTGCAAGAAACAAGAAAGAAACAACAATTGATAATGTTCATTGCCATTGACCAAACACGCAAACTCTATATAAAGTAATTATATTGGGGATCTTCCTTAGCAAGATTATGTAGGTCACTGGTTAGGAGGCAGACCCAGGACCCAGGGTTGGAAACCCCACACAAAATACCACCAGTGTAAGCACTGTGCCGTTCAAACCGCTCTCAGTTTATTAAAGTGGCCATTTTCCTTACAGAAACCAACAAATGTAAGCTAACACACATTACCCTTCAGACCTGAATTACTCAGCGTGATTCAATGTATGAATTAAATTCTCCAGGTGTTTTCACAACTGAGACAAAGAAATGAAAACTCTCCTAGTGTTAATGAAGTATGATGAGAAAAGACATCTATAAACGATGGTCAGCTCTGCCTAGAGTATCAAATCTGATTGCGATTTGGGTAATTTGAATCTAAGACTCTTTGAGCCTTTTAGCTCTGTGTGTGGACTTTCAGCAGGGATGACTTTTTCAGAATTATTCATGAAAAATCACATCACACTCAGCATTCTAGGACAAAACGACCAAGCTTATAAGGCAAGAATTAGTGCTTATCTTTATAGTCTGCCAGCATTTTTTAAGCAAGACTAGCAAAGGTGTAAAGTAGGTCTAAAATTATTGACATTAACACCAATAAAATTGTAAAGTAGGCACTAATAGTCTTTAAATAATATCAAAACTTTTGTAGGGAAGGCAGTTAACTGTTTCCTTAGCTCTGCTTTAGATTTGGCCAGGAGTCCCCTTCTGGTTGACCTACTTTTGAAGTAGTAGTTCTTGACTGAGGTGGTCAGATGCACTGGTGGTAATCATTTCACTATACTTGAAAATAATGTACACTAGGAAATGGAGTTTCCATAAATAAGAATGTGTTGGTTCTCTTTAGAGAAGGAATTAGAGATGGGGATGATAAATGAACACCCCCCCACCACACACACACACAAAATAATAAGAGCATCTTAGAAGGGTAGAGGGAGGGAAAAATGATGCCCAGAATTAGAGAATTATGGAATTTTAGAGCTAGGAAATATCTCAGATATGGATTAGTATAAATATGGGTTCAGTTCAGTTCAGTTGCTCAGTAGTGTCTGACTCTTTGCAACCCCATGAACTGCAGCATGCCAGGCCTCCCTATCCATCACCAACTCCTGGAGTTTACCCAACTCATGTCCATTAAGTTGGTGATGTCTTCTAACCATCTCATCCTCTGTCATCCCCTTCTCCTCCTGCCTTCAATCTTTCCCAACACCAGGGTCTTTTCAAATGAGTCAGCTCTTAGCATCAGGTGGCCAAAGGATCAGAGTTTCAGCTTCAACATCAGTCCTTCCAATGAACACCCAGGACTGATTTCCTTTAGGATGGACTGGTTGGATCTCCTTGCAGTTCAAGGGACTCTCAAGAGTCTTCTCCAATGCCACAGTTCAAAAGCATCAATTCTTCAGTGCTCAGCTTTCTTTATAGTCCAACTCTCATCCATACATGACTACTAGAAAAACCATAGCCTTGACTAAATGGACCTTTATTGACAAAGTAATGTCTCTGCTTTTTTTTTTTTTTTAACTTATTTATTTTAATTGGAGGCTAATTACTTTACAATATTGTAGTGGTTTTTGCCTTACATTCATATGAATTAACCATGCTTTTTAATATGCTGTCTAGGTTGGTCATAACTTTCCTTCCAAGGAGTAAGCGTCTTTTAACTTCATGGCTACAATCACCATCTGCAGTGATTTTGGAGCCCCCCAAAATAAAGTCAGCTACTGTTTCCACATCTATTTGCCATGAAGTGATGGGACCAGATGCCATGATCTTAGTTTTCTGAATGTTGAGCTTTAAGCCAATTTTTTCACTCTCTTCTTTCACTTTCATCAAGAGGCTCTTTAGTTCTTCTTCACTTTCTGCCATAAGGGTGGTGTCATCTGCATATCTGAGGTTATTTTTAAATGTGAGCAGAAGAGTTGATAGACTTTCAAACATTCTGGTAATCAGAATCAATTCTATAGTCTAATTGGTTCACTATCAAGAATCTCAGAGCAGTATATTCTGACCCTTCTAATAATGTTTGGAGTATGTTTATAGATTTTGTGGTATATTTTTAGTTATATGAACACTGGGACAGTTCATAAAGTAAAGGAGCTCTGTCCTATCTTTATTATATAAGGCAAAATATATATAGGGCAAACTCATCCCTAACTCTTCGGTAACCTTTGAATTTCAGAGTGAGTTGATTGCTGCTGATGTCTTGATTTAGGCAATGAGAGACAATGCTGGCACAGAAGAGGAACATGAAACAGTGAACAGAGACAGTAAACCCAAAGTCTTAAAGATGGATTTCCAGGGAAGTCTCAGGAAGGCTTTCTAAACTGTCTACTTACACTGTACAGAAAAAATGAAAAAGAAATGAAAAGCCACCTTTGTGAAGCATACATCAGTATGTTCTACTCTAAACGCCAATCCTCTTATCTTTTTGTACTTCCTCTTGTTATGAATTTCTAATGATTCTTATCATGAATGGAGTTGGTCTTTCTATATTCCTTGTACCATTCATTTGATTGAACTCATCAGGAATTACAATATCAAGTTGAAGTCAAGCTTCCCAGGTGGCAGTAGTGGTAAAGAATCTGCCTGCCAATACAGGAGACGCAGGTCCAATCCCTGGGCTGGGAAGATCCTTTGGAATAGGAAATGTCAACCCACTATAGAATTCGTGCCTGGAAAATTCCATGGATAGAGAAGACTGGCAAGGCTACTGTCCATGGGGTTACAAAAGAATCGGACATGACTGAATGCATGCAGGTGAATCTTCCCCTTTTTAAGTGCCTATTTTGAAATCTGTCTTACCCTGAGACCTATGTGGCCACTTGTTCCATAGTGCTGGGGGTCATGCCCAGCACTTGGCAGGCAGCTGTAAATGGCCATGGTGTCATCATAAAATGTTACATGTTACATTACATCATAATATCAGTTTAACTTCTTACAGTGTGGCTAATTCCAGAGAATGGATGGCATTTTAATATATGGACTTTAAGTCTTCTATGACCTTTGTGAGTGATTTTGCAAAGATTTTTCTCCATGACCCTGTAGTCTGTATTCAGAGTACTAAATAGTTCAAGGTTTGACTTTCATGCTAGGAGTTGTCAGTAACCTGAGTACGCCTGAGGAAACTTTTTTTTTCCCCCCATAAAAATAGTCTTCAGGTTTTTTTTTTTTTTTTTTTTATTTTTATCTTTCAGTTGAGCAAGATGGCAGCATGAATAAAAGACATGGACTAATAACTTGTAATGAGAGACTTGGGTAAATGCGGAACCCCCAGGCATATCTCTACTCAGCGTTTCCCATCAGGTGGAGGGGCCTGTTATTGGGTAAAGGTATATTGAGTGCTTCTACTTGACCCAAACACTGATTCTGTGCCCTCACGTCTTGCCAAGGTAGTTGCATGGTTGCTATTTAGTATGAGTCACAGCCAAAGATGAATTCTGAGTGCTGTGTCTAAGTGGCAGGAAAAAAAACCCCTGGTCCTCCTCTGAAGGTCAAGTGCAGTTTTCCAGTGTGTCAGCACAATAGGAACCCACACACTTAAGGCCAGGAGAGACCTTGAGGATCTAGGGTTGTGACATGTGTATGGAGACTTGGCTTCGTCTGTTGCCTGTTTGGATTGATCTAACCCTGGGACAGAAAAAAAATCTACTCAATTTCTTCCCATTTTGGTCTCATTTTATTTGTACATTTCTCTCTTCCTTAAGAAGATTTCTCTCTGGCTAATGTAAGAGACACTGACTGTACTGAGCATGAATCTTTAAAGCAAAGCACTTCAATGCATTTGACTTCTGAATATCCTTTTGTACTGTTATTTCCTAAAATTACCTAATTCCTATGAAACCTTTCCATATGAATCCTAGATGGGCAGATGAAAGGCTTGTGGAAACACCCAGCATTGGTTTCACTCTTGCTTCCCTTATATAAATAGGATAGCCTTCCAATGCATGGGGCTGAAAGGCATGATATGGCATTACCTTTCCTAAACAGAGCAGGGTAGGGCTGTTGCTTAAAAAAAAAAAAAAATTTGTGCCAACTAACCACTAGGTAGCTGGACCAGGAGGCTTCCTGGCAGTACAGCAGTCCTGAGGAGAAACCCCAGGGTGGGGAAAATAACAGGAGGCCAGCGGCAACATTAGAAATGCTCTTTTCAGCGTCTTTCTCATTTCTTCTAAGTATGTGAGCTTGATGTGGCAGCTCTCTATTTCTCAGACAAAGCTCAGTGAAGAAACTGTTCTCATTAATTGCTAATGGGCCAAATTGCGGTGCTCATTTAGAGAGATTCTGGTGACAGACAATTAAATATCCACGTATTTGAAAGTGTTGGGAGAGAAAATGATGTCTTTACCTCACCAGGTTCATTTAAAAAGCTGCATTTGTGTTTTTTTTTTTTTTCCCCTTTTCCAAAATTTGACTCATGTCAATTTGAAATGGTAACCCACTCCAGTATTCTTGCCTGGAAAATCCCATGGACAGAGGAACCTGGCAGGCTAGAGTCCATGGTGTCGCAAAGAGTCGGACACGACTGAGCAACTTCACTTCACTTCACTTCAATGGGAAAAATCTAGAGAAACTGAAAAGAAAATCCCCCTCAATGCCAGACTTTCCTTGTCCTCGGCTTAGGTAAAGAGGGTACGGAGAAGCTCCAGGGAAGCCACAGTACTGAGTCCCTATGACTCTTTCTTTCTAGGCCTGCCTGTAGTCTCTCTGCTGAGCAGTCTCTCAGAGTGGGCTATGTTTTTAAATTCTGGAATAAGTAATACTTTCTTCTGGCACTTCTTTTATGCATTAAAAATGAAGGTCTATGACTGCTGGTGATTAGGGGATGTACTCCAGAACGGTACAGGAGTACTTTAACAATTGATGGCATCCTCAAAAATTCCAAATAAATAAAATGACTTGGCCAGGCAGAAGAGTGGTTGGGAATTTTAGATTGAAAGGGAATCCTTCTGTAATTTTTTTTTTTTTTTAGTAAAATATTGAATCTTTTTTTGAAGCAAATTATCACATCCCAATTTATCCCGTGTAAATCTGGAATGCCACATGGAGGCCTGACTTTAACTGGAACGTGCCTTCACTAAGCTAGTTTGAAGCCAGTTCCTCCCCTTCCCTGGCTAGAAAGGAAACTCCATGAAAGCAAAGTCTTTGCTGTTCATAATTATGGAATCTTTGATGCTTGAGAGCTCAGATGCTTAGATACTCACTAATGTTTGTTGAGTCAATGGGACAAATGAAGAAACAAACAAGGAGCTGGTATTCTAAAATGTGATTAGAGAGAAAAAAATATCCAGAATTCGTGGTTAGCGCTAGTATATAAAAGAGGCTTCTTTGGGATAAAATGAAAAGAAACTGGGGTCTAAACCTAAGAGTACTGTTTTTTACTGGGTATTAATTTTACATCACTGCAATTTCTCCAGACCAGTGGAATCCTTTCTATGTTTATGTCAGCCACAAACAGAATCTACACAGAGGAGGGACCCATAGCTGTCTACCTGGGAATGTTGGATCATGAATTCTGGTTGGCTTCCTTTTTCTATGTCAGGACCTGGTTGTAAATTCATGCACAGTACACGGACTGTCACCGTGTACATTTACAGTACACCTTGTTCCATGCTTTGACCTTCCCTCGTGAACACTGAAGCGGGAACTGATATGAGGAGGGGGTCATGGGGAACACCATTAAATGGAAACACGGTGCTGCCGTATCGCTTACTTACAGTGAAGCTGGAGACACTGGCGCCCATAACACAACTCCCTTGTTCATGTTACACTCAGGGAAAACCAGAGCCACATGTTTGAGTGGCACCTCCTGAGCTCCTGTTTCCAAATTCAAACTGAGCTGCCACGTGGTGTACATGGTTTCAACGCAGGAGCAGATTTCACTGAAGCCACAGGGCATCTGAGTTACATGAGTACAAAATGAGAAACAGACGTGACTGCAGGTGCTTTCTGCCCTGCTCTTGTGTAACTAACTCAAAGGTGTCTTTGATTTAAATAAGAAATTTGGCAGAGAGCTTGTCCATAAAGCACTTTAATTGCATTGGTTTTTGGTAAAAGGGCTTCTCTCTCCTCCCACCTCGCTCTCACCACACACATTCAAATACACATAAAACTCCTATTATAAAGAGTAGAATGACAGTGTTAAAAATAAAATTTAAATTAAAGGCCAACCTCAGTAACTTGTAAGTTTCCCATTCTCCCTGTAAATGGCCTTTGGGTTTCATGCTTTGGATAGCCTGATTTTAAATAGGTAATACTTATCCAGTAAGTCATAATGGCTCCAAATCTATTGCATAAATAATATGGCTTGTAAATATATTAACAAATAAATATTTAACCAATAGATCAAAACGACTTCAAAGAAGTCAGTCAACTCCAACGGGGACATAACACATTTAAAAAAATTGCCAAAACAAGGGTTTGTTCAGTAGACCATAACCAGTCACGGCTCAAGAGACAGTATGCTACCTTTGTGCCTGGAAATGTTTCTAGTAAAGTACTCAGTTCCTAGACTAAATGTTGTGTGTAATTGAAGCAAAGTTGCCCTACTTATGTTGCCCCATTTTCAAGGCTTAGCATTGAGAAGGTGCTGAAAAAATGTGAAATGATGAATAAGACTCCATTTGGAGTCTGGGTGAACTGAATACCATTCATAACAAAGCGGCCTCTTTCGGCTGTCTATGGGAAGTAGGGAAAGTCTGTTTCACCTTTTTAGATAGGCTTGTTGACCTTGGGCAAGACATTATATCTCTGACCTTCAATAGCCTCATCTGTGCAGTGAGGGACTAAACTAGATGATTTTAACCAGGTCCCCTTGGTTATAATTTAGATTGTAATTCTGCAGGAAGTTTGCAATGGCACCCCACTCCAGTACTCTTGCCTGGAAAATCCCATAGACGGAGGAGCCTGGTGGGCTGCAGTCTATGGGGTCGCTAAGAGTCGGACACGACTGAGCGACTTCACTTTCACTTTTCACTTTCATGCACTGGAGAAGGAAATGGCAACCCACTCCAGTGTTCTTGCCTGGAGAATCCCAGGGACGGGGGAGCCTGGTGGGCTGCCATCTATGGGGTTGCACAGAGTCAGACACGACTGAAGTGACTTAACAGTTAAGAGTTTTCTACAGAATAATCTATAGCAACTTAACTTTTTAATAACCTGAAGCTGCTATAGCAACTTAACTTTTTAATAACCTGAAGCTGCTACACCTGTGTGGAAATTATAGGTGTTTTTTCTGACATAGATATCCTGAATTGGGGTTGTTTAAATTTGGTTTCACAGATTGTACACTGCACAACTCCAGGGGGCACTATTCACATAGATTATAAAGCGAATGCCACCCCCCACTTTCAAGTTATGCAATGTTGTTTCTCTGCCTTAAATATACAATATATTTTCTTTCTAGCTAGGGAACAGATTCATGTTGTTAGATTTTTTTTTTTTTTAACACCTATGTTTGTTGGAATTCTGCCAACTTCTTCCTTCAGACTTCTTTTCCGAGAAGAATTTTCTCCTGATTCTTTCCCAAGCCTTGATTAGAATGAAACTAACATTTACTTTAAAAGGAAATTATTCTCACTTTGATGGATTCTGCTCTAACATTGAGGGAGAAAGGGTCTGGAATTGGGGCACCAAGCTGTTTCGTTGTGCCTTTCTTGGGATGGTGTATGTAGGGTGGGATGGCATCAGGCAGCAATAGAACGTAGGTTTTTGGTGGCCTGGGGGCTGGTAGTTCTATATTTTGTTTGTTTCCTTTGTGGAAAAGAATCAGAAGTAGATGGCTGTTTCTTGAAACTCTGCCCAGTGGTTTGGCTAATGGTCCTTTTCCATCTTGCATTGTGGAGGGAGTTTGGTCTTGAGTTGGGACTGATCACATCCCTGGGCAGGCTTTAGGCTTGGTGGCCTGAGGAAGGCACACGTGGAACGCTAGCTGACTGCCTTTCTGCTCCCGCACGGCAAAGACACCAAGACCGCTGGGGTTTGCTTATGCCAGTTGTCTCCCTCGTGGGGAGCAGAACTGGTCCCTTTAAAAAAACATTATTGCTTAAAAATAACAAGTGGAAGCTGAAGTGCTTTTTGGCTAATGGGTAAAAACTAGCTCTTTCTTACTAAAGTCAAATTAATATTTAAAACCTGGATTCTGGGCTTCAAGATGTTCTCAGAAACTCAGTGGCGCTTTTGCCACCTGCTACTGGTGAGTTGCTTTGTACCCATGTACCCTGTAGATCGGGGCTTCATTGTGCTGGCTGCACTGCCAGCTCTGGGCACATAGCTTTAGGCTGTGCCGTGTGTGGGAGACAGCGCTGCCTTCTGCCTGCTTGTCCAGACTGTGCAACTCAAATGATGAGATGATTTGATACTGACAGTTAGACCTGTCATACCAGCCAGCCCGTATGCATCAGATTCTAAGAAATGAGTAGCCCAGCGTTTAATTGTCTACATCATCAGAGCAATATTGAAGCTGAACCATGGAGCCTGAAACCTCTTCAACAGCAGAATTCTGACTAGTTATCTCTTCTGATGTTTATATGTTGCCCCTGACAACATATAGCAACAGCAATAGAATTATTTACTCCAGAAATAATACCTTTTATTGAGATCTTGCTTCAAGTGACCATGAATCCCTATCCAGACTGCAAGGTTTTAGATATAATTATCCTTGTTTTATAGGAGAAGATACTAACTCTCAAGAGGGAAGGCATTTACTCAAGACAGCATCAGATTTCAGGGCCAAGAGTAAAGCCTGGTTCCGTCCTTCAAGCCACGTTGTCATCCCAGTTAGGACTGCAAGGCTTCCTGCCATCTCCTCCTGTGTTATCCTCCCTTCAAGGCCCAGCCCATTCTCCTTTCTCAGGCCGTCTTGTGGATATACTGTTGACCTCTTCACATTACTCCCAAGACTCTTCCATCTTTTCACAAGTTTCCTTCCCTTGGCCACTTTCTGGTTATGTAATCTTGAGACGGTTACTTAATTCTTTGGCCTAAAATTTCCTCATCTGTATAATGTTTACAAAATTATAGACAGCTCCAAAACATGAACTGGTTCAATTGGATTTTGTTTTGGGAATATCAATTAAAACCTACAAAGAATTGTCTAGCTAACACAAGGAACTGAAATGAAAAAATCACGAGCAAAGATGATAGCAAGATTTTGGATCTAAGTAACTTCGGAAGAGTGGTGCAGTATATTGGGAGGAGGAAAGTTTAGGGTAGGGGAGAGGATGGAGAGAGGTTTGGGGTAGAAAAGGAACAGTTCAGTGGGGACATCTGGGCTGAGAGTTATTAAGATGTGCTGTCACTTAACTCATGGAACTTGTGGACTTTTCTAAAGACCGAATGTGGGATAAGGAACAGAGGAGGGCTGAGGGCAGAGTTCTGGGTGCTTGGGCTAACCTCAGACTGCTGACTTCGTTTTTCTGGATTTTAGTTTCCTCTTAAAATGGAAGACATGGACTAGATCTCTAAGCAGCCCTCTCACTTTAACATTCTTAAATTCTATAAATGACACAATAGCAAATACACACATCATCTGAATCTAAACCTGAAATTGTATACTGTCAAAGTCAAAGACATCCAACAATGGCTTCCCTGACAGAGCGGCAGCCAGCATTGAGGTCAGACTTGCTCGGCTGTGAGAAGCTGATTATGTCCTTTGTTCAGGAAGTGGCATTTCAAGAAAGGATTGACTTTGCTTATGAAAACTTACTGGTTTTGTGCTGAAACAGAAGGTCGAGGAGGAAATGGTACCAAGGGGCAAAGCCTGCAGAAGAGTGGGAGACCCTTCCCGTTTGTTAACTTGGGGCCTGGATCGCCTAATTATTTGAAAATGAATGGTGTTTCATCAAAGGTATCTTCCTAGTAAGAACAGCCCATCCCTGACCAGAGCTCGTTTTATTGCTCTGCTTCCTAGGCCTGTGTTAAAGCCTAGGAAATTCACAACAGATGAATTCCTGCTCCAATGAATTCCTGTTATGAGGGGGAAGGTTGCTGATAGGATGTATCAGCAACATCTGATACATGTTTCCTTGCCTCCCCGCAGGGTGGGCTCAAGCCCTCACTTTGCCCTCTACTGGGGCTCACGCAGAGGGACTTAGCTGGACAGAGAGCATAACTCGTGGGCTGGGGAGGAGGTTAAGAGGAGCAATTGATCTTGGGACTTGTGTGATAACCAGCAACACCAGGCCCTGACACTCCATTATTATTCAAGTTGCCCAGAGAACTTTATAAATATGGGGTAATTTACTCATGCCTCCAAATTTTCCCTGCCAGACAGCTCAGTGTCTGCATTTCCTCCTACCTCTGTGACTAGGGAAGCCGTGGAATCACAGGGGTGTGCTACCACCAGTCCCACCACACACTGGTTACCAGTTAAAGGATGGGTAAGTCTCCATGCAAGTGTTGCCATCCACCTTGCTCAGTGTTTCCCAGTTTAAGGGAAATAGTCCCAGTTACCCAGGAGACACCGCATGACTTTGTAGGTAGGCTAAAAGCATTTATGAGCTACAAAAAATGTTCAGTTGTCACCCAAATTTTCCACCCTAGCTAAGACTTACTGGAATTGCTGGCACGTCTAGGCAGGAATCACATGTTAGGTGACTTAGTGTTGGCGTAAAGATGAGATGAAAACTGTAACGCACCTTTTTTAAGATTCACGTGCCCTCCGTTTCAGTGTAGTATATTCCCCTGATCCTCTTACCAAAAAAGTCTGAGACTTCTGACTAATCAGGTCGGACTCTCCGGAGATGGGACTTAGGTGCTCATGGCCTTTAAAAACTTCCTCAGTTGATTGTACTCTGCCACCCAGGCTAAACACCATAGGTGGAGAAGAAAGGACATGGGTTCTGCACTTGCTTGTTGTAGATGTGTTAGTCAACTTCTCTGAACTTTGATATCCTCCTAAAATGAAGATGGTAATACTTACCTCATGAGGTTGTTGGGAAGATCAAGGGAAATTAAGCCAAATGAGATATCTTACGGCAGGTCCCTAGGGTTTACTCAAAAAATGTTACCACCCTGCTCTTCTTTACCTGCTGTGGAAACAGTTGCCATCTATTGTGTAAGTGGGAGAAAGTTTGCTTCTTTTTTTAAAAAAAAAAATTGAGGTAAAGTTGACTTATTACATTATATTAGTGTCAGGTGTACCACATCATGATTCACTGTCAGTGAACTGTGCCCAAATATAAGATTAAAAAATTAAAAAAATTTTGTATACATTGTGAAACAATCACAAGTCTAAAGAGTTTTCTATGTGATAGAAATTCTTTTCTGTATTTCACTGGGCCTTCCCGGGTGGTGCAGGAGTAAAGAATCTGCCTGTCAATGTAAGATGAACAAGAGATGTGAGTTCGATCCCTGGGTTGGGAGGATCCCCTGGAGGAGGAAATGACAATCCACTCCGGTATTCTTGCCTAGGAATCCCATGAACAGAGGAGCCTGGTGGGCTACAGTCCATGGGGCCGCAAAAGAGGTGGACGTGACTGAGTACACACATATCTCATTGCTAATTTAAAGCCTAAAACATGAAAGGACCAAAACCTCTCGCTTTGGGTTTTATTGAAATAAGTCAGTAGAGCCAAATGAATGGTTGGTGTTGTCAGGAAGCCTCAGGTTCAACCCCCATAAAGGCAGGTTCTTTGTTTCCACCTGGTTCTGAACTGTTTATTTCATCAAGTGGGAGCCAGGATGCCAGCCCACAGCAGAAGGGCAGTGCTCTCAATTAGCTGGGCAGGGCCATGTGGGTCCCTGCCTCCCAGGGTGCTCTCTAGGGACAGTAGTCTAGGGCGGGTGAAGGGAAAATGATGGCCCTTGTTCTCTCAGAAGCTGAACTCTAGCCCTGGGGAAGTGTAATCTGACTCCAGCCTGATTTTTCTTCTGCTCAATTCCACCCTCTGTCCCTCAGTTGCCGTGGTGCTGGCACCTTTCTTTTCCCGGTCAGAGGAAACCTGTCTGGACGCCTATGCCCTAGTAGCTCACTTGTCTCTGCTTGATAGCAAGACTCTGCCTGGCCAGAAAGAAAGCAGTGCCAGTAAATGGCATTTCCACAAAACCTACTACCTTCCATTCAAGGGCCCGTGGCCTCTCAGTCTTCGTCCGGGGGAATAACAGCCCAGCTTCCCTTGGCTGTCTGGGCAGATGAACAGGCTCCAGGCCCCGCTCCGCCCCACCTGGGATGAAAGGTCAACGTGGCCGTAGGGGCTGCGGCTGCCTGCCGCCTCCCTCACTAGCCCGGGGATTAGATTGCATCTCCACCTCACTCCTCACAGAGGTGAGCAGCACACAGGGAAAACGAGAGCTTGTCTTGAGCGTGTTAGTGAGGAGTTCTGTGTTCCATGGGTTGTCCCAGCACCATTTTCTTCTCGGCCTGCTATGGAGGGGCCCACCCCCACCCCAAACTGGATATCGTTTTGGGCAGGTGACTCCATGCGGGGGAGACATTGCACCCTCATGCTTTGACCTGGAGCCCCTAGAGCTTGGTGTGGGCTTCATGATCATGCCCTGAGTTGCATGACACAGCTACAGTCAAGCTCCTCAGCTGTGTTTTTTTTTTTTTTTTATCACTGGTCCTTCCATCTACCAAGTGCAACACTGAGGCAATTCATCTCTTTGTTCCTTCATCCCTCCATCCTTCCCTCCATCCTTCCTTCCATCCATCCAGCATTTATTCTTTATCTGCACTGTGCCTGGCACTGTGGAAGATGCTGAAGGTCCATGGGTGAAGAACACAGAGCACTTCTGTCAAGAATCTCAGGGTTAGTGAATGTAATTGATGATGAACAGATGTTGGTTGGTTAGTGTAAGATCATCTGGTGAGACAAGAATGAAACAGGAATAGGCTATGGTGAGATTCTGAATTTTACAGCAGGAACCCTGGGTAGAGGAGTTGGAAACGGTGCATCTCTAAGGACTTTCCTGAGTTTAACTGACACTCATGCACAGTTGGCTCACCTTAGGGACTATCTGCTTTGAGAGGGACCCAGTGAGAACTGGGGGCTGTGGGGCTGGGGCTTGGCAGCATCTCCCGGATAGAGAACTACTCTTGTCCACTCCTCTCCCCACCCCAGTGAGAAGGATGGGGAGTAACAGTAGAGGGCTGCTCTCCTCTGTCTCACTACCCCAAGCTACCCTTTCAGGGAAAAATTCTGGAGACCCATCCATCCCATTTTATTATTTTGGAAGGAGAGAAGCTACAAGTGTGGCGATGATGGCGGAGGCTGCTTTCACGGTTATATTTAGAGATCAACTCCTACATTCGAATGGAATCCTGAGCCGGCTTTCAGGTGGGCGGAACAGTTGCTTGACTGGGCAATCTTCTTTGGATTTTGGAAACAGCTACCTAAACCTTGGTCAAGGACGATCTTTGGTTTGTTAGCAGGAGAAAACGCCAGAAGGTATACTTCATGAGGTTAAATAAGCCCCTTGCTTCCCCTCCAACTGGAGCAGATTAAAATTTGTGGCCCCTTGACATTTCCTGAAGAAATAGAATTTTTTTTTTTTCCTCCCCAAACAACAGGTCTCTGGTTCTGATATGAGGCAGTAAGATTTGAAAATAAAGACAGACCTAAAATCCATTTTGATTGAAGCTAAATGTGATTGAACCCTGTTTACAATGACCTTAAATAATTTTGCTTCATTATCCAGTGTATTATGTTTGCACTGGGGATTCTGAAAATAAGTTACTTTCTCAAGATATGCCTGAGATGTCACTTTTAATGCTGGTTTGGGCTAGTTCCATTTCTCATGAGAGTGGAAATATGGAATGAGGATGGGTATGAGATGAGAGGCAAAGAAAGATGGGAGTCTGCACTTCCATTTTCCTTTGCAGGGAGCTCCAGAATAACCCAAGTCCCTTTTCCCTTCTATCTGTTACCTGGGACCAAATTCCTCTTTGGCCAAAACACTCTCAGCTCATATAACCCTATTGCCCATCTGCCTCATTAACACCTTTGTTGGTCAGCACCATGCAGAAAAGTTGAATAACATGTTACTCACATGTGGTGCTCTTCTGGTCCTTGGCAGAGTCTCCGGGAGAACAGACAGTGAAATGCTTCTTCAGACTCACCATCTCATTTATCAAATAGCCCCAGCTAGGGATCTTGCAGCCCAGTACATTTTATTGAAGTCATCCTTGGGAGGGCTTCTGGCTACTGTACCCTAAAAGCAATTTTGCTGTCCCCATAAGAGCCCCTAATATCCTCTCCATTCCAGTAAGCTGAATTTGGACAATAGATACCAAGAACCAAAGAGAACATGAAAGCCAAACGATTCTGGCTCCTTGCTGGCTACAAATGCCTTGCGTCTCCTCATGTCTGTACTTCCTGCTTACTTTCCCATCAATTTTGTCAGAATTCATCTGCTGTTCTGTGAAGGAGCTAGTACCGCCATTGCTTCCACTTTTAGTTTTTTATTCATTAAGCAAACATTGAATTCACTGCTATCTCTGTGTGGGATACAAAGATGGCGGACCGGGTTCTGTTTTCAGGAAGCCTCCAAGCTCGCGGGGATACAGATGTACAGAACTGGTCTATCTTAAAGGGCTGGTGCGGATGCACATGTTGCGCGGGAACCTGGAGTAAAGCGGCTATGATCTGCCGACGAGAGCTAAGGAAGTTTCTCTGTGGAAATGACCTGGAGGATTGAGGGATAATTAGGGATTCTCTAGGAAGATAAGCGGGGAAGGCAATGGCACCCCACCCCAGTACTCTTGCCTGGAAAATCCCATGGACAGAGGAGCCTGGTAGGCTGCAGTCCATGGGGTCGCTAGGAGTCGGACACGACTGAGCGACTTCGCTTTCACTTTTTGCTTTCATGCATTGGAGAAGGAAATGGCAACCCACTCCAGTGTTCTTGCCTGGAGAATCCCAGGGATGGGGGAGCCCGGTGGGCTGCCATCTATGGGGTCGCACAGAGTCGGACACGACTGAAGCGACTTAGCAGCAGCAGCAGCAGCAGCAGGAAGATAAGAGTAGAGACAGCATTCTAGCGGAAGAAATAACATATATGAAGTTTCAGTGCCATGACAGAGGACGGTAGTTACTGGGACTGGTGAATAGCCCCATGTGGCTGGAGCCTCGTTGCCCTGGGGAAAATGGCAGGATTTCCCCCTTAGTCCCAAGAAGAGCCCCATTGGCTTATGTAGGAAGATCTATTTGCTCCCATGGGTGATGGGAAGCTACTGAGGAATTTCAAAGAGGAGTGACCTGGGTTTGCTTTTGATGTGATCTCAACAATAGGACATAGACTGATGGGAGAACTGACGTCCTCCTACGGCCCTTTAGTGGATGCCGTAGCGTGTCCCTGCCCCTAGACACGTGTCTCCCCACAGCTGTGGAGAGTACTGCCGGCTGATGTCTCACAACTGAGCCCCTCCCAGAAAACTGGCTGAAGAAGAGCTGCCTGCCCAGGACCTGAGGGTATGTGAAGGCTCAGCTCCAGCCTGGGGCAGCTCTGGTTTCCAGCCACGAGGCTCCATGGGATCCACTGACACCCTTATTGTGACCACATCACAGCTCACCTCCTCCTTCCCTAATTTTGCTTCCTTTACTCCCTTGCTGGTGATGTTCCCAAGAGCCCTGCCCAGGAAGCCACCGACGGACACATCTCCATCTCAGAGTTTATTTTGTGTAGACCTCGACCCTGCAACACTCTTCCCCAATCCAGAAAGTTGGGGGGCCTGCTACTCCTTTCTTGGGTCACCCTTACCCCTTCAAGTCTTTATGTCAAAACAACAGTGGTTGGGCCTGTTGCATACCCTGTTTTGGGAGGTTTCTGATTCTTAGCAGGACACCAAAATCTTCCTGCAAGCACTTTTGCAGACTGCGGGGGAGAGCAGAGATGACCCTTCCCTGGCCAGCCTGTCCCTCCAGTGGGAGGCAAGAGCACATTTCAGTTCTTCCTGAATGAGGAGAACCTTTGTTGCGGTGACCAACTGGACTTAAGGTTTTGTGGGATTTTACTGGGAAATTATGACATGGTCTATTTGCTCGGCATTTTTATCTTTGCTCTTAATGAATTCAAAGAAAACTTCTTGACTTAATATTTACAAAAGGTCATTCTGAGGTCACTTAGAATTAAAAAAAATAGAGCACAAACACATAAACACCTAGAGCACAAACTTCATAAAGAAAAAAGTCTAAACATATTTTTAGAATAAGTGATACATGCTTATAGCAAAATATCTAAAAGTTATGAACGGGTGAAAGGTTAAGTTTGCTACTTTTTCCTTCCTCTCACACTTTCAGTGCTTCCCTTTCTCTCCATCCCTGCTCCCCACCCCAAACAACCCCTGAGACGAAGCACTTTGTAAAGGCAAATAATTTATTTCTTCCATCCTTTATGGGAAATGGATTTCATTGACAAGGCCTCAATGTGTGAAGTCTGGGAACTAGGTGTGTGGTATAATTGAACTATGTTATTTCTCAGGCTGTAGTTAATTTATAGATTTTCTGTGTTAGAGAGGTCATTGCTACTGCTAAGTCGCTTCAGTCGTGTCCGACTCTGTGCGACCCCATGGACGGCAGCCCACCAGGCTCCGCCGTCCCTGGGATTCTCCAGGCAAGAACACTGGAGTGGGTTGCCATTTCCTTCTCCACTGCGTGAAAGTGAAAAGTGAAAGTGAAGTCACTCAGTCGCGTCCAACTTGTAGCGACCCCATGGACTGCAGCCTACCAGGCTCTTCCATCCATGGGATTTTCTAGGCAAGAGTACTGGAGTGGCTTGCCATTGCCTTCTCTGAGAGAGGTCATTAATAGATACTTATTTTGAGAAGCCTTCCCTAATTTCCCTCAGGAGAGCTTTATCCACTTTGGGAGGCTAAGCCCTTGTATTTACTTAAAAAGAAAATTTTTTCTAGTTTCATTCTTCTACAAGTGGTTGACCAGTTTTCCCAGCACCACTTGTTAAAGAGATTGTCTTTACTCCATTGTATATTCTTGCCTCCTTTGTCGAAGATAAGGTGTCCATATGTGTGTGGATTTATCTCTGGGCTTTCTATTTTGTTCCATTGATCTATATTTCTGTCTTTGTGCCAGTACCATACTGTCTTGATGACTGTGGTGAGATGATATGGGGTGGGAGGTGGGAGGGGGAGTCAGGATTGGGAGCTAATATACACCCATGGTGGATTCATGTCAATGTATGGCAAAACCAATACGGTATTGTAAAGTAAAATAAAGTAAAAATAAAATTAAAAAAAAAAAAAGAAAAATTTTTAAATTTATTTTTGGCTGTGCTTGGTCTCTGTTGCTATTTGGGCTTTTCTCTAGTTGTGCAAGTGGGGGCCACTCTCTGGTTGTGTGCAGGCTTCTCATTGTGATGGCGTCTCTTGTTGTGCAGCACAGGCTCTAGGGTGTGTGGGCTCAGTAGTTGTGGCTCCCAGTTATAGAACACAGGCGCAATAGTTGTGGCACATGGGCTTAGTTGCTCTGTGGCATGTGGGATCTTCCTGGACCAGGGATCAAACCCATGTCTCTTGCATTGCAGGCAGATTCCTTACCACTGAGCCAGCAGGAAAGCCCTATATTTACATCTTAAGACATATTTTCCTTTTTAATGTTAAATATAGCTTTGACGTTTTGATTATACAGTCGTATTTCATATTAGGAAATGTAGATAAGCCATGCTATACCACCACCATCCAGAGTCAGACACTTAAACATTGCTATGTATATGTCTAGAAGTTTCTTATGTGTTTGTATATACATTTTTAAACACAATCTTTTAAAAAGTGATATGACACTATAATAGTTTTTTGACTTATTCTACCCTCATACATACACTGAGTATCTTTCCATTTTAGTAAATCATTTCAGCACTTATATTAGAGCAACCTGGCCGCTGTTGTAAATCGACCTCATCATGATGCATACAGCAGAAGTGTAAGACTTGCTCTTGTACCAGTCCTGAACATGAATAGACCAGCAGTTCAGTTTAGTTGCTCAGTTGTGTCTGGTTCTTTGCAACCCCATGGACTGCAGCACACCAGGCTTCCCTGTCCATCACCAAATCCCCGAGCTTGCTCAAACTCATGTCCATCGGGTCAGTGATGCCATCTAACCATCTCATTCTCTGTCATCCCCTTCTTCTCCTGCATTCAATCTTTCCCAGCATCAGTCTTTTCCAATGAGCCAGTTCTTCGCATCAGGTGGCCAAAGTATTGGAGCTTCAGCTTCAACATCAATCCTTCCAATGAACATTCAGGATTGACTGGTTTGATCTCCCTGCAGTCCAAGGGACTCTCAAGAGTCTTCTCCAACACCACAGTTCAAAAGCATCAATTCTTCAGTGCTCAGCTTTCTTTATGGTCCAACTCTCACATCCATACATGACTACTGGAAAAACAATAGCTTTGACTAAATGGACCTTTGTTGGCAAAGTAATGTCTCTGCTTTTTAACATGCTGTCTAGGTTAATCATAGCTTTTCTTCCAAGAAGCAAATGTCTTTTAATGGCTGCAGTCTGCATCTGAATTCTATCATCTGCCATGATTTTGGAGTCCAAGAAAATGGTCTGTTGCTATTTCCATTGTTTCTGCATTTATTTGCCATGAAATGATAGGGCCAGATGCCATGATCTTCATTTTTTGAATGTTGGGTTTTAAGCCAGTTTTTTCACTCTCCTCTTTCACTTTCATCAAGAGGTTCTTCAGTTCCTCTTCACTTTCTGCCGTAAGGGTGGTGTCATCTGCATATCTGAGGTTATTGATATTTCTCCCAGCAATCCTGATTCCAGCTTGTACTTCATCCAGCCTGGCATTTTGCATGATGTACTCTGCATATAAGTTAAATAAGCAGGGTGACAATATACAGCCTTGACCTACTCCATTCCCAATATGGAACCATTGTTCTATGTCTGGTTTAACTGTTGCTTCTTGACCTGCATACAGATCTCTCAGGAGGCAGGTATTCCCATCTCTTTAAGAATTTTCCACAGTTTGTTGTGATCCACACAGTCAAAAGCTTTAGCATAGTCAATAAAACAGAAGTAGATATTTTTCTGGAATTCTCTTGCTTTTTCTATGATCCAGTGGATGTTGGCAATTTGATCTCTGGTTTCTTTGCCTTTTCTAAATCCAACTTGAACATCTGGAAGTTCTCAATTCATGTGCTGTTGTAGCCTTGCTTGGAGAATTTTGAGCATTACTTTACTGGTGTGTGAGATGAGTGCAATTGTGCAGTAGTTTGAGCATTCTTTGGGATTGCCTTTCTTTGGGACTGGAATGAAAACTGACATTTTCCAGTCCTGTGGTCACTGCTGAGTTTTCCAAATTTGCTGGCTTATTGAGTGCAGCACTTTCATAGCATCGTCTTTTAGGATTTGAAATAGCTCAACTAGAATTCCATCACCTCCACTAGCTTTGTTCGTAGTGATGCTTCCTAAGGCCCACTTGACTTCACATTCCAGGATGTCTGGCTCTAGGTGAGTGATCACACCATTGTGGTTATCTGGGTCATGAAGATCTTTTTTGTATAGTTCTGTGTATTCTTGCCACCTCTTCTTAATATCTTCTGCTTCTGTTAGGTCCATACTGTTTTTGTTCTTTATTGTGCCCATCTTTGCATGAAATGTTCCCTTGGTATCTCTCATTTTCTTGAAGAGATCTCTGGTCTTTCCTATTGTTTTCCTCTAGTTTCTTTGTACTGATCACTGAGGAAGGCTTTCTTATCTCTCCTTGCTATTTCTTTGAAACCCATCCAAATTCAGATGGGTTTATCTTTCCTTGTCTCCTTTGCCTTTAGCTTCTCTCCTTTACTCACCTATCTGTAAGGTCTCCTCAGACAGTCAGTTTGGCTTTTTGCATTTCTTTTTCTTGGGGATGGTCTTGATCACCACCTCCTGTGCAGTGTCATGAACCTCCCATAATTCTTCAGGCACTCTGAACAGTATGAATAGACCATAGGGGCAGCTTTCTTCCAAGTGAGCAACCAGGAACTCAGATTGTCTGAGGCTCTGTCATCTTTAACACTTGACTTCAAGGGTTTAGTGACCTTGCCATTCCAACCAGCTAGGAGGAGGGGGCACGCAGGATCTCACAGGTGCAGCATTGGAAATGGTGCATGTTATTTCTACCCAGTTTTTTATTGACCAGGGCTCAGGTACATGCCACACCTAACATCAGAGTAAGCTGGGAAATATATCTACTGTGTATCCAGGAAATAAGAGAGGAAATTTGGGTTAAAGTCTAGTTGTCTCTGTCACATACTTATTAATATAGCTCGTCTGTGGTCTTGCCTATGCCTGAAAAGCTGAATCCATGTCTGATTTATCCCCACAATACTTTTTACAATAATTGATAAATACCTGTCTCTGCTCTGTAGATATTTGCTGAATGAATGAATGGAGTCTACTTAATACTATTGTTCAGGATTAATGAGAATCTATTACTTTTATTAGGGGGTAAACAAGAGATTTCCTGGTGGTTCAGTGGTAAAGAATCTACCTGCCAGTAAAGGAGACGGCAAGAGACTCGGGTTTGATCCCTGAGTCAGGAAGATCCCTTGGGGGAAGAAATAGTAACCCACTCCAGTATTCTTGCCTGGGAAATCCCATGGACAGAGGAGCTTGGTGGGTTACAGTCCATGGGCTCGCAAAGAGTTGGACATGACTTAGTGACAAAATAACAACAACAGCAAACAAGAGACACCTCTCAGATCATGAAGGAAATGTGGTGTAGAAACTTAGAATCTGAGAAGGAAAATATTTTCTTTGAGAAAAATACAGGGTCCTTACCCTGGACTAGAAATACAGGTGAAGGTAATGTAAACTTCCCAGAAACTAAGAAGGATTCTGAACGGAAATGTTCTGGACTTGCATGTTGCATTGTGAGGGAACTCCATGATTTCTTTCCAAAGCTGGGTAAGGCAGATCTCTCTAACCTTTATGAGTCTGAACTGTAATTCTTGATGCCTATGTAGTCTGTGTCTTCATGACATGCTTACATTTATAGAAAAGAGGATTTTATGGTGGTTTTTTGAGAAGACAGGTCTGAAGGTGCTGTGTTGAGGACTTACTCTGAGAAGTAGGAAAAGCCCTGCTGTGGAGAAAATGCCACGGACCCCCAAGGGACTGGCAGTGGGACTCTGGGGTGCCACCCAGAGAGCTAGTGGTGAGGACAGTGGGTATCCTGGCATTGCTGGGAAACGGCAGGATCAGGACCTTCATGATAAAACAAATGTCCATTTTCTTACACGTTATTAGGTGGTGCTGATAGGGATTCTCAGCAGGAGAGCCCATGCCAGTTCTCCAATGTGCCTTCTGCCCAGGAAAGCCTGGGAGGTCTGGACTATTTGTCCCCTTCTGCCAACCCCCTAATCATAGTGACTGGTGCCAAGGCAGCTGGCGAAGGAGGCTGAGGCCAGGGCAGAACTCCCTTCTCACTCTGAGCCAGGGTTTGACTGTACTGTCAAGAGCCAGTGGGTCCATGAGCTCCCCATTCTGACTTGGCCTGCTCTGCTCTCCACCTTTATTGTGCTGTATCGTAGGGGAATAGTTGATTTCTCACTGTGAAATCTGATCCGCACTATGTACCTACTCTTGGAAACTACTTACAGATTTGGTACTTGCTTTTTTCTTCTTTGTAAGAAGGTAGAAGGCAGGATGTCCCTGCATCGAGTCTCATGGCCAATGGTTGTGCTGTTATAGAGCCAAGCACCCACTGACTCTTCCACGGGTGGCCTGGTTTGGGAGCATCCTGAACACTTTTTGGGGTGTGTGTGTGTTCAGGATTGGGCTCTGGAGGAAGGAGGAGGAGTCACGCTCAGCCCCTCCCGCACTGTGCCTTCAGAAGGTGGTGGCCAGCCAGCCAACATTTCGAGGCAGGCACACATCCTTCAGGGCTTATGATTCCATCTTCTTGCCTCCTGCAAAGGGAAAGGGGATGATTGGGCCAGGTAATTTTATTATTGGATTGAAGTTCTGGTCATTTAATATTTTACAACTTAGATGAAAATCAGCTTAATGTGTTGAAGGCTACTTGCTTTTTGAGTGGAATTTTTAAATGGTGTGGTAGTTACTTTGGCTGCAGTAAAAGAGTTGGAATGAGTTAAGTCAAGGGTATATATAGTTTCCTTTCAGTACCCCAAGTGGCACAGGTAGTTATTAATAAAGTATTTTGGCCTTCAGATAAAAAATTCCTAGAGCTAAGGGGGAGGGGTAGAGATGAAAGGACAAAAGGAAGGAAGGGGAAGGGGAAGAGGATTCTTATAAATGTCCTTAGCTGAGAAATAATGCTATTTTATAAGGCACTTGTCCATCTGAAAGCCTCAGAGCTCTTTGTGGGCTCATGCCATCAATCTTCACACTATCCCTTCTAGGAGATAAGGAGCAGATGGAGATGGATGTGAAATGTGAAAGAAGAGGTGCTGAAGAGGGGCTGTCAGTTGTTTGCTCCAATGTCGCCAGGAAGTTTCTATACCATGAGTGTGGGGCCAGGTGTCCCAACCGCTGTCACAGCACTCAGACGGCTCACATGGCCGTGCCCTGGATGAAGGCCTCCGTCTTGTTTTATGATCCCCTGGGGGTGAGGGGAGGACATTATTAAAGAACATGAAAAATTGTTTAGGGTAGAAGTAGAAGCGAGGCTCTTGGGCTGGTGCAAACGAGAGGTTTAACTGCTTCTACTTTAATTATGAAGTTACTTGTTTGGCTGTGGCTAAAATTTGAGAGCCACAAAAAGCAACTGAGAGCACAACCATATTTACTATGAAAAAAATTGGTGGATGAGAAATGAAGCACCCTGGGTTGGGGGAGGGACTATCATAACCTGCCTCCTAACCCCTCTCCCAGCAATTACTCCCCACCCAGTGAATCTCATTAGTTGGTATATAAGAGGGAAATTGTAATTTAGTCATGGTTGAATGTATCCCATTTCCTTTTGGTATTTAGAGACTTTTCTTTTCTTTTTTTTTTTTTTTTTACAATTATGCTTTTGTGATGAGGGAGACATTGGGATTCTCTGGGGTTTGGGAAGATCTTTGCTTTATCCTGAAAGCACCTATCTATTCCCTCTGTGCACTGGTTTCTAATCCTGCCTACGATGGAGAGATACACAATGGGCTTCTAATTTCATGGTTGACGTGAGAAGAGATCATATCAGCTCAGTTCCCTGCATAAAATTATTTCTAATACAAATCTTCTAGAGGTTTGCCTTTGTGGCTGCAACATGGTCAGGAGGATAAGCATATGTATGTGCTTGTATATAGTTTTCATTTACACATATTTATAAACAGATCATGGGAGGGAAATTCTTAAATAAGCCAGGAATTAGGCAGGATGCTCTGTGTTATCAATGTAAGTGTACAAGGTGATTCCTTTTAGGGGTTGTGTAGCACCCCTTGAGATAGAATCATAAGTGGCAGGTGTATCAGCCCTTGATGGAAGGAATATTTCAGGTACCTCTAGCAGCAGTGGTTTCAGGACAGTCCTCGCTGTATAGGTTCCGTCCGCACATTGATCTCTGGCATTTGCTATGCTGCACTCTCAAAGGAACTGAGCGAGGAGAGGGTTAAGGAAAATAAATGGGGTACGATGTGAACATCTTTCCTCCTTTTCAGCTTTTTAGAAGATAAATGTTTCAGATTTCAATCTGTGGTTCCCAGCAGCTCTTTGGGAACACTGCAGTCGGCCCACAAAAATCGCTACTGCTGAGCCAACCCTAGATAATGCCTCTCAGCAGGGATGACATAATGTGCTAAAAGAAGACCATGATGTAATGCCCATCTCAGAAATCAGAGCCAATTTCCGTTACAAAGCCGTGGAGTGTAGCAGGAGGTAATGAACTAGCATAAATTGTGCGGCTCAGAAAACTTCTAGGTCTGATATTCCAATCTGCATGTTTAAAGGCAAAAAAAAAAAAAAGGAAATAAAATAGAATTCCTAGATCTGCTGGGGCTTAAGAGCGTCTGCTCAGCAAGAAGCTCTGCCCCCTTCCAATTTGGACAGACTGGTGCCCCAGGCTGCCCGGATCACCTTGGCCCATGAGGGAGATAGTTGTCTGGGTCTGTCATCTGCAGCAAGGTGGTGATGTAATGTGTAAGGCTAAATTTGTTTCTGCAGATGATGTTTGAGAAACGGAGATGGTGTTTGAAGGAGATCGTGCCTTCCCTGGCATGTGGGGGTAACTAGGCTGGAAATGCCTAGGAGGAAGTCGAGGGAGGGGGTGAGGAACAATGCAGAAAGTCAGAGTCACCTTGAAAACTTCTCCAAACCTGCCCTGGTTTGGAGAAGTTCATGTGTGGGGTATCTGACACTCGCAGATAACCCATCAGCCTTACCTTAATTAATGATGCATCCTGACCTCCTGGGATTGTAGCCTGCCTGGCAACCAGAGTCCAGCTCTTTGTCGTGCTTCCTACAAATGCTGAGAGCAGCCGTAAATTCATCTAAGCAATGAACTAGAGTCTCAGAGAATATGGAGAGGAAAGCACGATCTTTGACTTAAAAGGCATTCCTACCCTATCCCCACTATAGTTTCCTCTTTCCGTTCCTTCTTTCCTCCACTTCATTTTGCATGGCTCTGCATGCCTGCAGGTACACATTTCTGTTTTGTTTGCCTCCCATGGTTTCTGCCGCTCACTCCTCACTGGGGGACTCGCTCCTGGAACCTGCCCTGCACACCAGCTACTCCCTTTGGATGGTACAGCAGTAGTTTTATGCCTTTCTTGCTGCAGATCAGGCCATTGGTGCCACAGACCTGGGTGCTGAGAGCACTTGCAGAGAATTTCTGGCTTCACAGACTGAAGACTGTGTCTTTAAACAGGGAATGAGTATCGGGAGCGGAGGAAAAATTCCTGGTATAAGAAAATGAGAGAAATAAAACAGAAAATACACAGGCAAAAGAATTGTTCCTGTGACATGCCAACTGAAATGGGCATGGCTTTCTAGACCTTACTGGGAAGTGCCAGCAAGTCTTTAAGTGTATTCTTCACTGTTGAAAGGAGCGTAACCTCAGGAAATGAGTGACCTGAGGAAATGACCTCAGCCACTGGTGGTCATTTGCAGAGCAATCACAGGTCAGATATTAACACTATTAATGACCATTTTTATCCAGTGTTTTTTAGTGTACAGCAGGTGCTATCTAAACTCCTTGCATTAACTATCTCATTCAGTTCTTAGCAGAACTCATCTTGTGGGATAGGTACACTTAGTATTATCACATCTATTTTATAAAGGGGAAACTGAGGCTCAGAAGCTTTAAATAACTCACCAGTTTCCCAGCTCATATGTACCCCAGCTGGCACTGGTAACAATATCCCTCTTAGCCTAGGACTCTTCGGGTAGCATCCTTAACCACTGCTGCTGCTGCTGCTGAGTCGCTTCAGTTGTGTCCGACTCTGTGCGACCCCATGGACGGCAGCCCACCAGGCTCCCCCGTCCCTGGGATTCTCCAGGCAAGAACACTGGAGTGGGTTGCCATTTCCTTCTCCAATGCGTGAAAGTGAAAAAGAAGCCGCTCAGTCATGTCTGACTTGCAGCGACCCCAGGGACTGCAGCCTGAGGGGCTCCTCTGTCCATGGGATTTTCCAGGCAAGGTTACTGGAGTGGGTTGCCATTGCCTTCTCCACCACTTTGGAGCACAAATGTACAGATGACATCAGGTTTAGGTAGAGATGGCTGCTGTCTTCAAGGTGAGTTATTCCACAGGACAGATGAAAGCCTTACACTAATATTTTCACAAAGCAAAGGATTGTTGTCTTTTCTTTTTGTATCTTCATAACTTGGCCCAGTGCTGGGCATACACCAAGTGCTCACTAAATGTTTGCTAAGGTGGGCAAGGGGGCAGGTAGAAGAAAGAGTAAGTGAAATAATAAAATCCAAATCCAGTAGAGAGCACACTAAAAATGACAAGGAGTCAGGCTGCTTCTAGTTTGTCAGTGAAGACTGTGTGAAAAAGGTGGTCTACAATGTGTCTGCATTAGCAGCTAAGTAAGATGAAAGCGCTATTATTATTTGTCCCCAAATCCTTTAGCATCTGACTAGGTGATGGAGTCTGCTCAGTGGATAAGATTACATTTTTATTAATAGAGGCTCCTCCAAAGACAAGTTCTTACCAATTCAATAATGTCAAGTTTTGAAAGGAATCTCTGATATAAGAATGAATGAGGATGGGAGCATAGTTTTGACTACAGGAAGGACATGGGAAAGCATAATTATTGATTTGGACAGTCTCCTTTATATTCAACAACCATGGGTCCATCCACCATTATATAGTTATTGTCTTTACACAACAGGAGGAAGATTATGAGACTCTCTCTCTCTTCTTCAGTCTGAGATATGTGATATCTGATGTCTGCTTGGTTATTCTTATCTTTCTAAGCCATAAAAAGACATAGAAGGGACAATACAATCTTTAAAAATCTCACAAATATCCTCAACCTACAAGAAGCAAAATCATTTAGTCAACAAGCTTTGGGCAATGGTGACATCATCTCAACGGTGGATTCAAAATTTCATGCATTTAAATATCTATTTGGTATGAGGGCATTTTGTTTTCATCACAAAACTCCTAGGAAATGCTTCCTCAACTTTCACACCAAATTATTCCTGCCCTTTCTGCATTCTTAATGCCTAGTGAATCCACCTCCTTTCCATTCCATTCCATTCTTACAGCAAGTACTCTTATTCAGATCATCAAAAGAAGGCAATTCTTTCTCCAGTGTCATTCATTCCAATTTGTTACGGCCCAGTTAATCTGCCTAAAGGTCAGTCCTCTGAAAAATTTCAGTGTCTATCACCTAGAGAATTTAGACCAACATTTCTAGCTCATTCTCTGCAATTTGGCTTTCACCAAAACTTTCCAGCTGTATCAATATATCCCTTCATTTATCTGTCCCATGCTTTAGCCAAACTAGCCTACTTATTGTCTCTCAAACAGATATTTTATTCTTGTACCTTTGTGCAATTTCCTTTTTTTTTTTTTCGAGGAAGGCCATTCCTCAAGGTCCTCTTACTGGTTAAGTCTTTTCTATCTTTCAACTCCAGCACAAGACGCCACATCTTTGATGATTTCTTGGCTCCTGTCTCTTGGAAATGACTGACTTGTTCTCTGGGCTCTTGTAATATTTAGGTTGAATCTCTCAGGGATAGTATCTGATTCCTCGCTGTGTTATAATTGTTAATCTGAAATGTCAATCTTAGAATTTTGCAACCAGGAGGAATATTTTTCTTTTCTTTAAATTCCTAGAGGCTAGAGTACATCTTCTTCATATTCATGTCCCATAGAGTGTGCAGCAGATTCTTATCATATGGCAGATGTTCAGTAGATGATTGTCAATTGATTGAAATGAGCCTTTAAAATCCACAGTTGCAATATTAACCACTGAGACATATATAATCCCAAAGCTGGAAAATGGGGTTCACTTAGGTATACTTATTTCTGCTGCTTTTTGTCCCTTAGATATGTGTGACCAAGGCTATTCAGTGAGACTTGCTGTTATTTGGTTTATCTGAGGAGGCCAATGAGAACATAAAAATAGTTGGGAAGAAAAGGGTGATGACATGGAGATAGCAGGAAGCCTCTGACTTATTGACTTTGTTTTTCTCATCAAAAATTTTCACCCTTTGTCTCTTTCCTGTCCCTCTTGTCTTCCTCCTGTCCTCCACACTTTTTGACTCATGGTTGGACCTTGAGTGATTGATAGAGATTAGAAAGATAATATTAGATTTCTTGCTCTCTGGAAGTTTTCTGGTTCCACTGAATTATTATATCCATTGAGGAAAGTTAAGCCTTGCTATCCCATTCTGTAAAATGAAGTGATGATAACAGATTAGTCCTGAGTTCTCTCATAGCATCAAAATTTGTTTTAATCTAGTAAATTATAGTACTAGTTATTTTTCCCCCTCACTAGGCGGTTGAGTTCTTGGGTAGAACATTCATGTCTTCTTTTCTATAGATAGTTTTATGGAGGATGTTAAACCTTGAGTGGGTGAAAAGGATTTGAGCTGACTGGTACCCAAAATTCATAGAGCTGAAGAAATTCTCTTTAATGAATAATAGGGTAATGAAATCCCCCTGTAAAATTTGGCAAAGTTAAGAAAAGGATGGATATTACTGTGGTGAAACTTCTGTGAACCAGAGGGGAAGCTAATTGTAACTGTTCCTTTTCTGGAAGTTGGTGTAGGCACACACATCTCCGAATCTAAGAAAAAAGACTTTTCTTGTCCATACTGACGCACCTGTTAGAAGACCCATTACTCAGCCTTCATCCCTGAATAACTCTGGTGCGGATCCACCTCTGACATGCTTAAAGCATTTCCTTTGACTAAAGATCACAACTTCAGCCTATCCAGGTTGTCTTGAAGCCAGCTGCTTCCTGCCCAAACCAAAATAACCGTGAGCCAAGTCAAAGGGTAAGACAGTTTGAATGGATCAGCAGAAAAGACGATAATTAGTTGAGGGTCATTAAGGTCCTGTTGCCTCCACCGATGGTTCCCAGGGTCATCTGCCCATGTTAGGTAAATAGGGAAGAGGGAAGAGACCTCCCAGGAGATGCATATGAATCATGAGCAGTTCTTCATGACTACCTATGGACCCTCCTCCTTCCAGGAATGAACTCACCAACTGACTTCAAAAGGAACTCAGCCCCCGCCTGCCATTGACCACAGTCTTGTCACCAACACCTTATGATTAACTGAATCAAAAGCTTCCGACAGGTTTAAATTTAGCCTGGCTAAACATATCATTAAGGAGTTAGGGAGGAGTGTGAATGACCTTTCTTCAGCCCTGGTCTCCCAGATCCAGTCAGCTGTGGGGGCTCACTGGAGTGCTAAATTGAGCTCTTAGGTTCTTGAAATAAATGACCCTTTAGATTGATTTTTTTAATTGCCTGAAGGTACATATTTTTAGAAAGTTTGGAAGCATTCTGTTCATCTATTTTGAATCATTTGAGTGTAAAAATGTGGCATTTTCACACTTTGGGATATTCAAGTCCCCCTATTCCTTTTTTTAAAGTCTCTAATATTTTTATAAACCTTTCAAATTAGTTTATTTAAAGGCCAAATTTGATCTCCTCACAGTTTCTGAGGTAGAACTGTAACTTTACCAGCTTTGAGGGAAAGGAAAATCATGGTAGTTCATTATAAAGAAGTTATAAATATGTGGAAATACTATTCTCAGCATTATATTTCTGGTAGGGACTTAAATATGGAGAAGAGTAGCAAAGTCAGGGTCTGTGTTTTTACTCCTTTACACAAACCTTTAAGGGTAAATTAAAGGAAAAGATCCATTCTCTTTATCCTTGCTACTCAAGGACACCCTTAGCCTCGATTTCTTTGCAAGTTCCAGGCATGAAAGACCCAGGGGAAGAAACTGAAGATGACGTGGTGCCATTTCTGAACTCTTGCTTGACATGAGCCAGACTGTTTCAATTTCTTTACTTTCCAGCCCAATTATTTTGAAATTTCATTTCTCCTCTCACTAAGCCAGCGTGTCCCAAAGTCTTTCCTAGAACACCGGATCTGTAGGATGTTAATAGATGTGACTTGGAAAAAGAGTTTTGAGTTAAACAGCTTTCTTTACTGCTGGGCTTCTTTCTCAGGTTCCCTGGTGTGTGTGGTGTGAATCTCTGAGAAGGGAACGTGGTGTGTAGTGTTTCTCAGGCTTATGTGCCTTGCATGAATTTACTTTTGCCCCCCTCTCTCTTTTCCATTCTCTTTGTTTATTAAACCAAGTATCTGGAAGACTGATAGTTTTAGAAGCACTGTCTGGGAAGTAAAGGAAGATGATATTTGAGATTTCAAAATTATACCTGTTTTTTATATGACTGGGTAGTGATCATCTCGAGTGGCTACTGGTGTGGCCCAGCTCTCTCAGCACTGAGCTTTGGCCCTGGGTTGTCACTTGTCTTCTCTGAACCTCCATTTCTTTATGTGTAAAAGGAGAGGGCTGGGCCAGATGACCGTGTGCCCTTCTCCAAGGTCCTACAAGGCAGATAGTGATGGAGGTTTGGCCATCCAGCCCCTCACCCACAGCTGGTCAGACTAGAGGTGAATTAGTGTTACCTGTTCAGGTGTGAGTGATGTCCTTTTGGCTTATTCTATTTCAGATATTGTCAAAGAGTCATTAGTGGTCAGAGAACAAACCTATGACCTTTTAGGCTAAAGGAAATCCTTTAACAAAGGGCAGGCATCTGAAAATAGGAGCTTGGCTAGAAAGTGGGTCCTCAGCCAGGGTTTTTAATATAGGTCTTGCAGCCCAGCTAAGGTCATTTTCATGATTTTTAATTAAACTGTGTCTGTACTAATGCTGTAATTATAAACAGGCTGTCAAGTCAAGGAGCATTTGCCCTTCAATCATTGTATTTAAAGATGCTGACTGCACACTTTTGATGAATGGCAAAAGAAAATATCTTCAACCTCTTAGTTTGAAAAGTTAAGTTTTAAGGTTAGTTTGAAAGTCTAACCTCAGAAAGATATAGCTTTTATAGTTAAGTGTCTTCTTCTCTCTGGTCCTCCCACCTCAAACTCAGAGCCTGCTGTCAATGTTTGAAAAGCCTCAGACTGGAAGGAAAGCCCACATTTTCTGTGAAGACACACTGGACTCTAAACCCCACGGGGCTCCAGTTTCCTGATCTGTGAAGTGAGATTCTAACTGGACCATCTCTGGGAAGCCTGCTTCCAGAGGCTTCTCCATCCTTCTGATCAAAATGTATGCAGTCCAAGGCCTTGCCCTCAGCTTCTCAAGCTGAATCTTCAAAGATCTGCAGTGGGTTTGGTGTTCCTGGCCAAGTGTTTCACTGCTCTCGCGGGGATGTTGTTTTTGATCTGTTGGTAATAGGACACTCTTGCTGTCGTTTGAAGGAATGTATTAGTCTTGATGCAAACCTCACATTCTGAATGTGGCTGTACTGTTTTGGTGGCAGGTGTGGAACCATCTTCATTCATAGCCCCCAGGAAGCTTCCTTTCTTCCAAATCTGTTATCTTTAATAATATTAATAGTATACGGAAGCCAGGGTAAAGCCATTTATTTACACTCCGTTTTCATCTTGGCTCACATGAGTCACACATGATCGGAGTAGTGAATATAGCATTTATCTGAGCATAGATGAATTGGGGAGAGGAGTTTCTTCCCCAGTAGACATCATTGTGTGACTGTCTCAGGGCTACAATTTGTCCTTTAGGTCTCTAAAGACAGGTTCTGCTGTATCAGTCCTTCCCACCCAACTCGCCTTCTCATAAATCAGCTCGCCCCCTCCAAGCTTCTCCAGTGTAGACAGTAGATTGTGTGACTCAGCCCTCTTCGGGTCATAGCTGAGTGTGTAGACTAGGAGTAGGTATCTGATCCTGGAAGAATCAGTCCCTAGACTGGGTTGATCAATGATATTTTTTCTCTTAAGAATTTGACCTGAGGATTACCTTCCCCTCCCCCATGCACTGAAATTTGTTCCTTCTAAAAAGCCTCATCTCAATTATGCTTTTGCCTAACTTTCCTATCATCCCCACTGTTTTTCTTTTCCTAAAATTTGATCTGATAAATGTCTATGGTAATGACTTACCTATTGGTTTCTTTCTCACATAGATAGAAGTTTGCCTATTTGCTTTTAGTACATAATGGAGGAACACATGGATGGATTTTCATCTTACTTGGTGAATACATTTACATGACCTGACTTAAAATGTAGGTTGAGTGACATCCATGAAACTCACCTTGTGGAGATGGCTGAGGATAACTCCAAGGGGGTTTTTTCAATAGACATTTTCCAAAGCATTTGCAAGAGATTGATTTGCAGTTCAGTTGCTTTTGGGGAGTTGAGTCTAGCTGATTTGAATGATGCATTTTGATGTAGAGGTTGAGGTAGTTTGGGAACTAAAAGGGACTTGGGCATTTACATGTTTCTCTCACAGGAGTCCGGAGTGTTGTATGGACCATCTTTGTGTACTCTTTCCCAGGGATGGTTTGGTTTCCTGCTGAAAATATTTGAATCACTTTAGGATTCAAGACAGGTTGAAGAAGAAAAATAAAGAGGTGACTTTCTGCTTTTAGTCCCTGAGAAGTTAGGATCTTTCAAAATAAGAGGGTATGAGACCGATGTCCTGATGCTCAGTGCTGGAGAAACAGGAGAGACCAGACAACGTGGGGCTGAGAGAGAGGCTTGAGGGCAGCGCAAGGGCGTCTGGGAGACGGAGGGACGGACTGCGTGCTCACTGTTCTGACAACAGTGTCATGTCAGGGCTCTGGATCATGTTTGGGCTCAGCACTTTTTTCCCCCAGCACATTTCTCAGAAACTTCAGAAAGCAAATGCTTAGGCATATGGGCTGCTGTCAATGATAACAAATGAATTGTACACATTTTTTTCTAAGTTCTTGAAAACTGAATTACCACATGGCTGGATATAAAATGACTCTTCCCTTATTTTACACTTTCAAATGGGGTTAAAAAGATAATGGTGGTACATATTCAAGAAATTAGGATTTGAGGGGTGGTCTTGATGGTGTTCAGTTCAGTCACTCAGTTGTGTCCGACTCTTTGTGACCCCATCAACTGCAGCATGCATGCCAGGCCTTCCTGTCCATCACCAACTGCTGGAGCTCACTCAAATTCATGTCCATTGAGTCAGTGATGCCATCCAACCATCTCATCCTCTGTCATACCCCTCTCCTCCCACCTTCAATCTTTCCCAGCATCAGGGTCTTTTCAAATGAGTCTGTTCTTCACGTCAGGTGGCCAAAGTATTGGAGTTTCAGCTTCAACATCAGTCCTTCCAATGAATATTCAGGACTGATTTCCTTTAGTATGCATTGGTTGGATCTCCTTGTCTATGGGACTCTCAAGAGTCTTCTCTAACACCACAGTTCAAAAGCATCAATTCTTCAGCGCTCAGCTTTCTTTATGGTCCAACTCTCACATCCATACATGACTACTGGAAAAACCATAGCCTTGACTAGATGGACCTTTGCTGGCAAAGTAATGTCTCTGCTTTTTAATATGCTATCTAGGTTGGTCATAATTTTTCTTCCAAGGAGTCTTCAAAAGCATCAATTCTTCAGCGCTCAGCTTTCTTTATGGTCCAACTCTCACATCCATACATGACTACTGGAAAAACCATAGCCTTGACTAGATGGACCTTTGCTGGCAAAGTAATGTCTCTGCTTTTTAATATGCTATCTAGGTTGGTCATAATTTTTCTTCCAAGGAGTCTTTGAATTTCATGGCTGCAGTCACCATCTGCAGTGATTTTGGAGCCCCCCAAAATAAAGTCTGTCACCATTTCCACTGTTTCTCCATCTATTTGCCGTGAAGTGATGGGACCGGATGCCATGATCTTAGTTTTCTGAATGTTGAGTTTTAAGCCAACTTTTTCATTCTCTTTCACTTTCATCAAGAGACTCTTTAGTACTTCGCTTTCTGCCTTAAGGGTGGTGTTATCTGCTTATCCAAGGTTATTGATGTTTCTCCCAGCAATCTTGATTCCAGCTTCTGCTTCCTCCAGTCCAGCGTTTCTCATGATGTACTCTGCATATAAGTTAAATAAGCAAGGTGACAATATACAGCCTTGACGTACTCCTTTTCCTATTTGGAACCAGTCTGTTGTTCCATGCCCAGTTCTAAGTGTTGCTTCCTGACCTGCATACAGATTTCTCAAGAGGCAGGTCAGGTGGTCTGGTATTCCCATCTCTTTCAGAATTTTCCAGTTTACTGTGATACACACAGTCAAAGGCTTTGGCATAGTTATTATAGCAGAAGTAGATTTTTGGGGGGGGGATTCTCTTGCTTTTTCCATGATCCAGCTGATGTTGGCAATTTGATCTCTGGTTCCTCTGTCTTTTCTAAATCCAGCCTGATGGTGTATCCTGTGGCAACTTCAATGACAATTTGCAGCTCTTCTGATAGCAGGGTACATCCTTTATCCTGCAGTGAGTTGGATGTTGTTTCAAACACAATGAACCACAAACTTCAAAACAGGAGAAAAGCAGAAGTGGTTAGACGTGTCCCTTATTCAAGTCCATTTAGTTTGTACTGTTGTCGTCATCATTTAGTTGCTAAATCATGCCTGACTGTTTGTGACTCCACAGATTTTAGCCTACCAGGCTAGGGCATCCGTGGAATTCTCCAGGCAAGGATACTAGAGTGGGTTGCCATTTCCTTCTCCATTGGTTTGTATAAACAATCTAAAATTTATGGAGACTCCTTTATAATTAACTGTAGTGGAAATTAAATTAACACTTAAAGTGACAGTATGACTTTATGTATTATTAATATTACCTTAAATTATATAAGGTAGGCATTATTGACATCTATGTTTTACTGATGATAATCAAAAAGATGAATTGATTTGCTCTAAGACACTGCTGGTGGTTAAGTCAGATTCAAGCCCAAGTCTTCCCCTACTATTCCTCATATAATTCCATAACCCAGCACTATGGTGTCTTTTAGAGTTTATTTTTGATGATAAATGACCTGTAACAATGAGCAAAAAAAAGGAAAATAATTTGAGTATCCAAGAGGAGAGATATGTTGGCCAAACCTTGTCCCCCACCCCATATCCTCTTGTGCCACCATTTAGTCCAGTCATTACCATGGAAACCAGCTCCACCATCTATCTCCATCTTTGTGCCTCCAAGGTTTTCTGACTTGTCCCACAGTGTGGGCCACTGGATGGAACTCATTAGGCTGTTCTCATGCGTGCACAAGCCGGGAAGGGCAATCCTCCACCAATGGAGGATGGTAGCCAGTCAATAAATTCTTCCTTCCTGGATGGCTCCTACATATCTCTGCAGTGTCCCTGCATTATTTTTTTCTCCTTTCCTGTTTTGTTCTTTCCAGCTCTCAACTGTTTCCTGGCTTGATCGCTGGAAATTAATGACCCATGTGCAAGTCTTTATCTCAGGCTCTGTTTTCTGGGGGAGACCCAAGCTAAGACAAAAGGTTTCTGCAAACTTGATCTTCAAACCATTTACTAATTGCAGCAGACATTCATTGTTTCTGTCATTTGGTGTTTACATTTTCTTCTTTTTATTGAATTATAGTTGATTTACAATGTCACGTTAGTTTCAGATATACAGCATGGTGATATATATATATATATATATAAAACTTTTCCAAATTCTTTTCCCTTATAGATTGTTGCAAAACATTGAGTATAGTTCTCTGTGCTACAGAGTAAGTTCTTGTTGGTCATCTATTTTATGTATGAAAAGTGAAGGTGAAGTTGCTCAGTCGTGTCCGACTCTGTGACCTGTGGACTGTAGCCCACCAAGCTCCTCCATCCATGGAATTCTCCAGGCAAGAATACTGGAATGAATTGCCATTTCCTTCTCCAGGGGATCTTCCTGACCCAGGGATCGAACCCAGGTCCCCTACATTGCAGGCAGACATTTTAACCTCGGCTCCACCAGGGAAGCCCTTAAATATAAGAATACAGTCTCTCAGAAAACCTCCTATAGAGACACAGAACTTCAGATCCAAGTACTAACATCAAAGATTTCAAGGGAGGAAAGGAAGCCAGGTTGAAAGAAGAAGGTGGAGGAGGCGGGAGAGGGTGGGTGAAAGGGGTGGCCTTACGGACGTCTCCTGCCACCTACAGATACCCAGGTGTTATGGAACTTTTCCCTGGGCCTCCAGAGAAAGGAGGACTGGAACTCAGCCCTACAAGAAATCAGACCAGACCAGAGCCAGAATTTGAGTTCTCTGCCAAGAGGAGGTGATCAGTCTCCAATCCTCAGCTCAGGCTAAGGGCCCTTTGACCAGATTCCTGTGTCCAGGACCAGGGGACTAGAAAAACAGGGAAGGATAAGAAGGGTTAAGGAGAGGAAAGAGAGAGGGAAGGGGAGAGAGGTCAATAAAGTCTCTTGTTCCTTACCGGTTGGGGCACTCTGGCCAGTTGTCCGCGTCAAGAGGAGACCAGGGACAAAAGGGTCCCAGCTGCAGCCGCTGGGTCTGGTCCTTTGGCAGGCAAGCTGGCCCCTGAGTACCCCGAGTGGTCAGGATTCAGTCTCAGCAAAGAAGAGTCCCGCCAGAGTCGCCATTTGTTGCAGGAAGGCGGACCCCTTCCAGGGCCCGAAACTGAGCTCTTGTCTAACACTCAGAGATGAATTGTCCGAGGAGACATATGTGGTGACAAAGAAGAGATTTTATTGGGAAAGGGCACCCAGGTGGAGAGCAGTAGGGTAAGGGAACCCAGGAGAACTGCTCCCATGGACTGCAGCACGCCAGGCTTCCCTGTCCATAGCCAACTCCCAGAGCTTGCTTAAACTACTATTTTATGTATAGCAGTGTGTATATGTTAGTCCCAACCTTTTATTTATCCTCCTCCCATCTACCTCTTCCCTTTTGGCAACCATAAGTTTGTTTTCTATGTCTGTGAGTCTAAAAGGTCCATCTAGTCAAAGCTATGGTTTTTCCAGTAGTCATGTATGGATATGAGAGTTGGTTTATAAAGAAAGCTGAGTGCTGAAGAATTGATGCTTTTGAACTGTAGTGTTGAAGAAGACTCTTGAGAGTCCCTTGGACTGCAAGGAGATTCAACCAGTCCATCCTAAAGGAAATCAGTCCTGAATATTCATTGGAAGAACTGATGCTGAAGCTCCAATACTTTGGCTACCTGATGAGAAGAACTGACTCACTGGAAAAGAGCCTGATGCTGGGAAAGATTGAAGGCAGGAGGAGAAGGGGACGACAGAGGATGAGATGGTTGGATGGCATCACCAACTCGATGGACATGAGTTTAAGCAAGCTCTGGGAGTTGGTTATGGACAGGGAAGCCTGGCGTGCTGCAGTCCATGGGAGCACAGAGTTGGACACAGCTGAGTGACTGAACTGAACATATTTTTAGATTCCACATATAAGTGATATTATATGATCTTTGTCTCTCTCTATCTGACTTTACTTAGTATGATAATCTATAGGTTCATCCATGTTGCTGCAAATGGTGTTATTTTATTGTTTTTTTATGGCTGAGTAATAGTCCATTCTATATATATATCCCATCTTCTTTATCCATTCATTTGTTGATGGACGTTTAAGTTGTTTTCATGTCTTGGCTATTTTAAATAGTGCTGCAGTGAATACTTGGGTGCATGTATCTTTTCAAATCAGAATTTTCTCTGGATATATGCCCAGGAGTGGGATTGCAGGATCATATGGCAACTTTGGAAGGAATGATGCTAAAGCTGAAACTCCAGTACTTTGGCCACCTCATGCGAAGAGTTGACTCATTGGAAAAGACTCTGATGCTGGGAGGGATTGGGGGCAGGAGGAGAAGTGGACGACCGAGGATGAGATGGCTGGATGGCATCACTGACTCGATGGACGTGAGTCTGAGTGAACTCCGGGAGATGGTGATGAACAGGGAGGCCTGGCGTGCTGTGATTCATGGGGTCGCAAAGAGTCGGACACGACTGAGCGACTGAACTGAACTGAACTGATGGCAACTTTTAGTCTCAGTCTAGTTTTCTGAGGAACCACCATATTGTTCTCTATAATGGCTATACCAACTTACATTCTCACCAACAGTGTAGGAGGGTTCCTTTTCTCACTCTTTCCAGCTTTTACTATTTGTAGATTTTCTGATGATGGCCCTCCTGTACTTTCTCTTCTTATGATAGCCATAGCTTGAATTCTTATTTTTTTTTCCCTAACTCAGTCCATGTGGCTTTGGTGTACTTGTTTCCATCTCCTGATTGCACATGTTCCAGGCCCCTGTCTAGGTTTGGAGGAGAACATGTGACCTAATCAGATACTGTCAGACTTACTGGGAGTAGAACTCTTGCTCCTGTGTGCTGGGCTGGGCCCCTGAGAAGCTGAGAGGTCTGTGCTGCCAATGCCATCATGTGGGACTGGAGACTGTGGAAGGAAGGACTAATGGAAGAATAAAAACAGCCATGTCCTGATCTTGTTATTTGAGTCCTAAATCCATCTAGTGGCAAACAAGATCCACCTCTGAATTGTTAGTAAGTCCATAAATTGCCCTTTGGCCAAGCTAGTCACTTGCAGTGAAAATGTCTAAACTAATCTGTAAATGTTCAGGACATCTCGGTTTAGGCCTTGCCCTGCACAAGTAGACATCCAGATGTATCTCAGTTTCTATTGCGCAAGTATCTTGCCAGCAACACGATTAAAGAAACTACCATAGGGAGATAGATTTTTATTCCCCTCATCCATATCCATCCAATCAGACTGAGATGTTCTGAGTGAAATAACTTGTGGCACAGTTTGAATCCTCCCTTGTAGAGGAGCAGCAGAGTCTCAGTATCTGCTAATGAGATCATGGAGGCTATGGCTAAGATGGAGTCATTTCTGCCTTGATGAAAGGGATGGGTTAGCTGTGTAGTGATGACTTTGGTGTGATTCACTTCTTCTGGAGCCCTGGTGTCTTCTTTCATTTTCTAGAATTGCTGTTTTGAAGGAATGCGCTGCTAAATTATCTACTGAGTCTACACTAGGATAATGAATTCACAAGCATCACTGGTGGTGGTTGGGATAATCCAGGTTCTGTCATCTGCCATGCTTTGCACCTCAGATTTTACCTTTCTGTTCTAATTTGTGCTTATTTTACTTTTGGAAATCATGGCCTTCTTTCCTATCTAAATCATTGTTTTCTGCAGACTCTTGCCTGGAAAATTCCATGGATGGAGGAGCCTGGTGGGCTGCAGTCCTTGGGATCACGAAGAGTCGGACACGACTGAGCGATTTCACTTTGGCTTTTCACTTTCCACTTTCATGCATTGGAGAAGGAAATGGCAATCCACTCCAGTGTTCTTGCCTGGAGAATCCCAGAGACGGGGGAGCCTAGTGGGCTGCCGTCTATGGGGTCACACAGAGTCGGACACGACTGAAGCGACTTAGCAGCAGCAGCAGCAGCAGCATCTTCTGAGGAAGATTACTCAGATTTAGAAGAGTCTTTACCAGAGAAACCTTGCCCTTTTCATTTCTTTCCACCTCTGTTTTTGCTACTAGATACCAGTGCATTAATAACCTACCTGATGGCGTGATGCAGACAAAAACTTCCTAGGCAAGGAGGTGAAAGCATCATGCCAGTCTTAAGATGGCCCAAGCTACTGAGCATCTTGGAGGCAACCACCTAAATCCCTAGAGCTTGGGTGATTTCTAAACTGCTTCAAACTCCACATCAAAGTATCTGTGGCTCCTTAAATGATCAGGAGACCCATAAACTCACCTCATCCATCAGCCATTCTCAAAACTTTGTCTCCATAGGCTGAACAATTTTATAATTTTCTTAGTTGTCTGAGATGTAGAAAACTCAAGAAGGAGTGCCCAGAAATACTCTGGGACAAAAATAAGGGTGTAGGACAGACTTGCAGACAGAATTCCTAAACTGAAAGGAAATGCCAAACTAAAGAAAAGTTCTGTTCACCTAAGCAGGCTCTCCAAACTATACCATTTCCCTGGGGACTAGGTCTATCAATGTCCATCTAATCACATACTCACTATTAGATCTATCTTTTGAAGACAACACATTTCTTTGAGAAATACATCTCTATCTCTGGCATCAGGGTTTTTGTTATATTTGCCAGGGGGCCCTGGGGCTCAATCTTAAGTACTGAATCTGCTTATATGTTCCTTTGAGTTACTCTTTTTATTTATTTTTTTAAACTTAGGTAAAGAAGTATGACGTGCCTAGTTAGTGTTTAGAGTAAAGCTCTAGTTCTAAGTGCCCTGATTTGCCTGCTGGTATAATCTCCGTAGTCCGCTTTTCAGCCACTGGGACGGCAGACAGCTGAGCAGCAGGACGAAGGAGGAAGGCACTGCCGCTGAACTCGCAGCCTTGGGCTGACTGGGCGCTTCAGCTGGCCTCTCGCAGGCCCATTGACAAACTAGGTAAAGAAGTATGACGTGACTAGTTAGTGTTTAGAGTAAAGCTCTAGTTCTAAGTGCCCTGATTTGCCTGCTGGTATAATCTCCGTAGTCCACTTTTCAGCCACTGGGACGGCAGACAGCTGAGCAGCAGGAGGCAGGAGGAAGGCACTGCCGCTGAACTCGCAGCCTTGGGCTGACTGGGCGCTTCAGCTGGCCTCTCGCAGGCCCATTGACAAGAGCCCCAAACAGAAGCCTTTTTAGGATTGCCTTTGGGGCCCCCAAATGGGACCTGCTAAGATTCATTCTACTTCCTACTATACATGAGCAAATTGAATCACACAATTATGACAAAAACACCTCACCAGCACCATCAGCCAACCTGAAGGCATTTGGGGTTATAAACCAAGGTCTGGAAAGGGTACATCTGACCCAGAGAACTAAGAAAGCTGGCTCAACATGGCCAGGTGTAGGGGTTTCTTAGATACCCTGTTGCACACTTATGAGGTTCATGACTAAGTCTTCCAATGGGTTTCTCTTGGTGGTTATTTTGTGAAGACTTTAAAGCTGATTGTTATATATTAGTGAGCATCTGCTCTATGCAAGGCACTGTACTTAGCACTTCAAGACAATACAAAGGAGGATAAAAAGGGTGCCTGCCTTCAACACATTTGAAATCTTGCCTTGTAAGCCAGGGCTCAAACAGACACAATTAAACAATGAAATAAACGTGTTATAGAAACACAAGACTGCAGTCCTGGAGGTGTTACAAGGAAGTTGGTGATACTAATTAGGGTTACTTAATATAATTAACTTTTTTTTGACAAAAAATAAGTATATCCATTGTTGTTTTACATAATCTTACATCATCACCCAAAGATGGATGTAGATTTTGTTTCTGATGATAAATACTCTGTGATTTATTTTGCAGTTCTGACACAGAAACTAAGATGCTGTTGTTACTTTATTTATCAAAACTAACAGTTGGTTGAACTAGATTGGATATTTTTAATGTCCAGGAAAAGTTCTGAGCCACTAAGAGTATACTGTTACCTGTCTTAAGAAGTCAAAGAAGCAATTTGTAGTGGTCAAAAAAAAAAAAAAAGTTCTGGAGCCAGACACGACAAGATTCACGCCTAAGACTTATCTAGACTATTTGTGAGCTGTATGACTGGGTAATTTACTGAAGCTCTCCGATGTTCTGCTTGCTCACTGGTAAATTAGACAGTATCTGTCCTGCAGGAAATTGAGGAGATACATGATTTAATGCACATAACATACCTAGCATAATGGTGCTATATGTGAAACGGTAGGCACCCTATAATGATGGCTTTTAGACTGATGCAACCAGACACATATGAATTGCCTTTTCAGGTCATTTGAATCTTCACGTAGAATGACCAGAAATTGTGACATGTGCTGAGGGCCCAGGATAAATTAGCTGGATTCCATCTTGATTACAGATTGTACAGTTTTAAATTCCAGGTATATACAGTAATAATTTAAGAAGAAAAAAAAAATAAGAAGACATTATTGGTTTCAATTTTTGTTGTTGTTTAGTTGGTAAGTCATGTCTGATGCTTTGTAACCGCCATGGGCTGTAGCCCACCAGGCTCCTTGTCCATGGGATTTCCCAGGCAAGAATACTGGAGTGGGTTGCCATTTCCTTCTTCAATTGGTTTCAATAACTCAAAAAAAATCTAGAATCTGTTTTTGCTAATTAGTAATTCACAGTTGGTAAAAACATTTTCTGTATATATATCTATAACTTTTTTTTTTTTACAAGTGAGATCAATGATGTCTTCTAAGATGAAAACAATAATACGGTTGATGTTGCTGGTAATAGCATTTGAATAAGAACTGTGGTTTGATCACAGAAAAGCTTGTCTATATCACCACAGGGAGGTAACACAAACACATTTAGAGAAAGCAGGGGTTGTCAGGGTCAAAGGCATTTACATGTGTACCACAGAGAACTTTATAAAAGGGAGTTGTTGGGATACTATTACAGGATGGATGATGTCTCCACCCATCCCCCAAACTCACATACTGAACTTATAATTCTATTAATAACCCCCAGTATCTCAAAATGTATTTGGAGGCAAGGTCTTTAAAGAAGTAATTAACATAAAATGATGTCATGTGAATGGGCCCTAATCCAATATGACCATTATCCTTCTGAGAAGAGGAAATTAGGATACAGACTGGTACAGAAGGAAGGGGAGCAGTTTGAGCAGAAACCAACCTTGCCAGCACCTTGATCTAGGACTTCTAACCTCCAAAATAATGGGAAAATACACTTCTGTTGACTAAACCACCTAGTCTGTGGTGTTTTGTTATGGCAGGTCAAGCAAACAAATACAGATACCTCTTTGGTCCTACAGAATTAGGAGTTTGCCTTTACCCTGTAGGTAAAGGAGCATAAAGGTATTAGAGTAAAGCAGTGTTACTCAACATGTGCTTCAGGGACCAGTGAAAGTCAGCAAATAGCTTCTTTTCATTCTGTGAGAAGCACATCATTTGAGAAAATAAATGTTTAGAAATTAAAAAAACAATTAGGAGCTTATAACCTGGGGCCCAACACCGAAATCAGATTGATTATATTCTTTGCAGCCAAAGATGGAGAAGCTCTATACAGTCAGCAAAAATAAGACCAGGAGCTGACTGTGGCTCAGATCATGAACTCCTTATTGCCAAATTCAGATTTAAATTGAAGAAAGTAGGGAAAACCACTAGACCATTCAGGTATGACCTAAATCAAAGCCCTTATGATTATGCAGTGGAAGTGAGAAATAGATTTAAGGGACTAGATCTGATAGATAGAGTGCCTGATGATCTATGGACGGAGGATCATGACATTGTACCGGAGACAGGGATCAAGACCATCCCCATGGAAAAGAAATGCAAAAAAGCAAAATGGCTGTCTGAGGAGGCCTTACAAATAGCTGTGGAAAGAAGAGAAGCAAAAAGCAAAGGAGAAAAAGAAAGATATAAGCATCTGAATGCAGAGTTCCAAAGAATAGCAAGAAGAGATAAGAAAGCCTTCCTCAGCGATCAATGCAAAGAAATAGAGGAAAACAACAGAATGGGAAAGACTAGAGATCTCTTCAAGAAAATTAGAGATACCAAGGGAACATTTCATGCAAAGATGGCCTCAATAAAGGACAGAAATGGTATGGACCTAACAGAAGCAGAAGAAGAGGTGGCAAGAATACACAAAAGAACTGTACAAAAAAGATCTTCATGATCCAGATAATCATAGTGGTGTGATCACTCACCTAGAGCCAGACATCCTGGAATGTCAAGTCAAGTGGGTCTTAGAAAGCATCACTACGAACAAAGCCAGTGGAGGTGATGGAATTCTAGTTGAGCTATTTCAAATCCTAAAAGATGATGCTGTGAAAGTGCTACACTCAATATGCCAGCAAATTTGGAAAACTCAGCAGTGGCCACAGGACTGGAAAAGGTCAGTTTTCAATTAAAAGACGCTTACTTCTTGGAAGGAAAGTTATGACCAACCTAGATAGCATATTCAAAAGCAGAGACATTACTTTTCCAACAAAGGTCCATCTAGTCAAGGCTATGGTTTTTCCAGTAGCCATGTATGGCTATGAGAGTTGGACTGTGAAGAAGGCTGAGCGCCAAAGAATTGATGCTTTTAGAACTGTGGTGTTGGAGAAGACTCTTGAGAGTCCCTTGGACTGCAAGGAGATCCAACCAGTCCATTCTAAAGGAGATCAGTCCTGGGTGTTCTTTGGAAGGAATGATGCTAAAGCTGAAACTCCAATACCTTGGCCACCTCATGTGAAGAGTTGACTCATTGGAAAAGACTCTGATGCTGGGGAGGATTGGGGGCAGGAAGAGAAGGGGACGACAGAGGATGAGATGGCTGGATGGCATCACCAACTTGATGGACATGAGTTTGAGTGAACTCTGGGAGTTGGTGATGGACAGGGAGGCCTGGGGTGCTGCGATTCATGGAGTTGCAAACAGTTGGACATGACTGAGCGACTGAACTGAACCTGGGGACAGGATCTTTCTGTTTAGACCTAGTCACTATTTTCCCTGAAGGAAAAAAATATAAGGAGAAACTTGGGATTTCCTGAACCAGGTACTTATTATGATCCTGAGCCACATCTAAAATGTAGTATCAGTACGGAAGCCTCAGAAATAAGTACAAACTGTGTTTTAACTGATGTCATTTAAAATGTGTGAAAAATCAGCTCAATGAGTTAGAGGAATGAGAATTTGGTATTAAAATAAAGCTTGACCGTGTTAGGGCTCAAAATTTGGTTTTGTAAACAACAACAGTATAGAAATGTGATTAAGTTCTCAAGGTGAGCAGCTAGGGAGACCTCAATGGGAACCTAAACTCTAGCACTTCCAAACGGCGTGATTTTGATCAAGTGACTTGAGCTCTCTAAGCTTCTGTTTCCTGCTGTATGAAAAAGGGGCCTTTGACATGGTTGTTATAAGGATTAAGTGAGCTAGTAATGAGTTGTGTAAATGTACAATAAATATGAGCTGTTATTATGTTAATATTAAAGCACAAAGTTGTTTAAACAGTAACTTGCTGATAAGGAAGAAGTACATGTTTTTGTAGGCAAACCATATAAGAATTCAAACTTACCTGTTTATACCAAGGGTAGCAAATGCCACGGATATAATGTGATATTCCTTTCTAATTACTGCAATGGCTGATGTGAAGACCCTTGGTGTTTCTACATCTTCAAGTACAATAATGATGAATTATGAATAGCTTACAGTGAAATAGCCTCCTTGCTTAAAAGACTGTTCACTGTGAGGTTAGAGCTACTTTTTTGGGTTAAGGTAGGCTGTGGTTCATCACAGTGTTCTTTATTGATTCTTTTGCACAATGGGCAGTTTTCTCTTCTAGGTACCTGCATATGTTATGTTAGAGGAAATAGGATATGGTTAGTAACTTATTTTTAGATCTCGTATAACTCTTAGCTTTTCCTCTGTTATTACAATTCCAGACATCATAGCTTCCTTGGTTACCCCTGCTTAGCTAGCACCTTTTCCATTTCGTGGTAAACCAGTTGATCACTGAGTCTGAAGAAAATAAAGCCTGCAGAGCTAAAGGCTGAGAACTATGTTTCTTTCACAAACCCTAAAGAGGAGGAGTGACTCAGACACGGGTGAGCACAATGTTACCCGGGCCCTCTTAAAATAGGAATGTTCTTCCCCTGAAGCTGTCAGGATTAGTGCTGTGGGCCTGGGAGTTCCTGAAACGAGTGCCTCCCAGGGCACAGCGTGGGCCCCTGTACCTTCCTGGAGGAGGGTGGGGACCCTCGATTCCCATAGACACACTTCCTGCCACCTGCCATACTTGAGCTTCCCAGAAAGGAGGGGAAGACAGGTCCTGGAGGAGGCAGAAGAAAGCAGGGTTCCCAGGCAACAAAGCACTGCAGAGAAGCCGATGGCAGGTTCACGGAGCTCCAGGGGAATTGACTATAGCAGGAGAAAACGTCCTCTCTATAGTCCCAGGCATGGACACCCTTTCACAAGCCCATTCAATCCTTTCTGAGGCAGATCCTGCCTGGGATGTTCTGTTACTTTTTCCAGAATACTGTTTGACATTAAGAGTCTAAAATCATAAATAATTTTCCTTCTTGCTTTCTCTTTCCAGAGTGGAAAATCTTACCAAGTTTTTTTGTTTTGTTTTGGTAAAAATGGTTACAGACGTTTTGGGGCTATTTCCAAACCAGGATGATAATAAAGACATATCTTTTCTGGGAATGCTGACCAGTGGCCTATTCAAGTTTGAAGGAACATAGCCTGAAATCCGTACACCTGGTGGGGAGAAGAAACCTGGAAAGCAGTAATGCCAAAGTGGAGCTCGGGTGATAGTGGCCATGCCCCGAGCAGGCAGACTGCAATGAGAGAAGGCAGCGTGAAAGGCCAGACCTATTTTGGGACACGTACCCTGAGTCACGGAGTAACAGAGACCAGAGGTGACAGCTGGTCTCTTGGCTCCTCGGTGAGCAAGCATCTGGAATATCACTTGGATCTTTATAAAGCTCAGGTTAGGGGCATAGGACCTTAGGGAATTTGGAGAAGGGCAAGGAGAAGGAATAGTTTGAAGGTGAGGAGGTCTCAGGGATTCTGATTAGAGGAAACCTTAAAAGAGCTAAATACGGGTAGCTAATGGGGGGATGGTAACGTCTGCTAATTCGTGACACCCTAGAAGGCAAGAATTATTATAATAGGAGATGGCATAACTGGAAGATAAGAGATGGGAATTGAAAGGCTGAAGAGTGTAAGAAAATGCCATAAAGTGAAAGTGAAGTTGCTCAGTCGTGTCCTACTCTTTGCGACTGCATGGACTGTAGCCTACCAGGCTCCTCCATCCATGGGATGTTCCAGGCAAGAGTCCTGGAATGGATTGCCACTTCCTTTTCCAGGGGATCTTCCCGACCCAGGGATTGAACCTGGGTGCCCCGCATTGTAGGCAGACGCTTTTACCATCTGAGCCACCGATTGTATTATCTTACATAGCAGGACTACCATTTCTGAAGGTAATTCAGAGTGTGTGTTTATGTTCGAGGCCTCCATTACTTGAGATGCTTTCAAGTAGATTTTCAGTGCAATGGTACAGTAGGCTTCTCTGGATCAGAGACTTTTGCAGTGCAATGGTCTAATCAACAAAGCTTCAAGAGCAGAGTCCTCTGTGCATATTTTATAATTCCACTGCTTGGTCAAAGTGAATTATACCCAGAATCACCTGGCCTCTAAACTTGGCAATAAGTATCTGAATGCAGCTTCTAGAACCCAAACCCTTAGCAAAGTAACCTCAAAATGCTTCTCTAAAAGGTAGGCTTATTTCAAAAGATTTTGATTTGAGTCTTACAATCTGCTCTTTGATAAGCAAAGAAATTCCATGAAGGCTGAGAAGCAGAGGGCTTTGACTTCACACGGAGGAAGCATGGTCCTTCCATGGAGGATGCAGGGACGCCCAAAGAAGGAAATAGAAGCCAAGGACCACATCTGGACAAGAACCCACCAGTAAGGATGATAGATGAATCCTAGAGAATGCTGTGTGTGACATAGGCGGTTCCTGTTACAGGACTGGAGATCTGGTTAAGTGTGGCTAAGTGTTTGGAAATCCTTAGAAGACAACACACTGCCTGTACTAGCAGGAATTTTAATTTGGACTGAAGCAAACTATCTTTTTGTTAATTACAGTTTCAAAAACAAAATTTGCTACTAGGTTTGGAGGACAGCTGGGAAAAGCCTCTGGACTTGGATCCGTACAGCCTTCTGAGACATCGGGGCCTATAAGGGGCCAGACATTTTTGGTGTCTATTTTTATTTATAAATAAGTCCTACCTCCCAGGTGCTGGAAAGATAATCTAGGCTGACAGATTTCCTTACTTGACTGCTTTGGCTTTCAATGGCCTGTGTCACTGCTATGAATAGTAAACTCTATATTCTTAAAGAGCTTTTCTGTCTGCTCTGCCAGTCCTAGGGCAGACCTTGGTAAGAAAGATCAAGCTGGGGTTAGGCTGGAGGAAGACAGAAGCAATTAAGTGGAGGGACAGGGAGGCACCAAAAGAAGAAAAGCCAGGAATTTCTTACGGGAAATTAACCTTAAGAGGACTTTGAAACTTCCCTTGATACATTCTTCTAGCAATTGGTTTTAAGGTTTACATAATACAAGAATTAAGGAGCTCAGCAGGACCCAAGGGTAAAGGGAGAGTGTTTCCGATTACCAGATTAGTTAGCTTCTACAGGAAGGGGACTCAAGAGATGATCTTTATTGAGGAAGCTTCTTTTCTGGCTCCCTTTTTCTTAAGCAATGTTTGGCTTAAAACAGAGCAATATGTATCTGTTTGCTAGTCTCTTCTTTTAGTTTTCAAGTACATTGCATATTTGGGGAGAAATTCCAGTAAACTTTGCTATTTTTGTGTTTTGCTTGTTTATCCTGCTATGGCCCAAGGTCTTACAGATTGCACAGTGCCCCCAAACACTTTAGAAGCAAAACTTTTATTAATGGAATTCTCGGGAAATAGAATTTATGCTTAACTCCTAGTTAAACTTAAAACCCCCTTTGCTTTAATCCTTAATGTTGAAATCCTTTCTAAAATGTTTACATTTGCTTTTATGTCTGTGCGCAGTACATGGACATGATCTAATCTCTCTCTGATGACTCAGCATCTTGCAGCCCCTCAGTTCTAACAATGTTTTATGGTTGGAGGAAAGGTTACAGAAGATTGGAATGAGTCTAAGCCTTGGCTGAAAAGGCTCTTTTATCTGATTGCATTTGAATCCTGGAGCCGACTGGCATTCACTCCTGAAAGCCTGCAGACTCCAGTCTCAAATGCTGCCTCTCCTTTAGCAGGACCAGAATAAATTGTCTGCCTCTGACTTATCTCCTCTCAGGAAAATTATGAAGCCCGGATAATGAAGATCAGCACAAGAGCTGCGTCTATAAGCAAGACAAAACCCTTACAGAAACTATTCCCCTGGGGCATGTCTGGGTGCTCCTCACTTTTAGGCCTGAGACCACGAGCTCATAAGTTTCTGCCTTGACATGCAAGAGACCTGGATGGACCCATGAGGCACAGGGAGAATCCTAGCTGTTACCCAACACAAACAGCTGAGGAAGTGTAAATGTATTCATTTACGTGGGGTGGAGAAGTCACACTCCAGGCTGTCTTGGTGTTCTTTTAAGTTCAAGGAAATGTACCAGGTTGGAAGACATAAATAGCCCATCCTGAGACAGTTTTGAAAATCCCCCTTCTCTCGCCCTTTCCATCCCAGCTGCCAGAGTGAAGGCATCATGAGTCACATGAGAAGGGCAAGAACGTGATAGGAGGTTAGGATTCCTATTCGCCTCTGTTTTCTTTTGCTTATTGTGACAATGAAGAGAGACCCCACTGCACTGAAACTTCTGCACCACCTTTCTCAGCTATAGGATTTACAACATTTATGAAGTAAATGTCCAGATAAATGAGAGCTGGGTCAAAGACAACAGGAGTTAGCCCAGGGAGCCCCATGGTGGCTGGCTTGTCATGAATGATGTATAGAATGAGGTAATGCTACCCAAATTAAGTGAGAGCGGCAGAGTCTCTTTCTACACAGCTGGGAGTGAAGCTTTTTGATGACTCTATGATTTTTTAAAATGTCCTGGAACGTCAGAAAAGCCTGAATGCTAGAATTTTGCATTGCTTTGCAACCTTATGTCACAGGTATATCTGGCTTTCAGGGAAGTAGGCTGTCTCTACGGGGAAATGCCACAGATACTGATAATGGGAAAGCCTTTCACTGCCATTGTTTCTTGCTCTCCATTTGAAGGGTGAGCCTCCCAGCCTGGAGAATCAGCACAATAGCTATTGGAAACCTGGGAGATGGGAAGGGGGCGTTGGAGAGGATAAAAAGTGGAAATCTGAAATGGGGCAGTGTTATCTTGAGGGAACTAATTGGCTAATGCAGAGTTTATAGAAAGAGTAGACTCCACGATCCACTTAGAACTTTAAAAAGATTTATAAAAACTTTGTTCATAATTGACAAAAACTGGAAGCCACCAAGATGCCCCTTCACAGGGTATAACTTGAGATAAACAGACTGTGCTATATCCATACAAAGGACTGTTATTCAGAAGTAAAAGGAAATGAGTTGTCAAGCCACCAAGAGACACAGAGGAACAACAAATACATATTGCTAAGTGAAAGAAGCTAATCTGAAAAGCTACTACTGTATGATTCCAACTGCATGACAGTTTCGGAAAATGCAAAACTGTAGGGACAGTAAAAAGATCAGTGGTTGCTAGGGTTTCACAGGAGAGAGATGAGTGTCAAACAGGTGAAGCACAGTGGACTTTTAGGTTGGGGGAACGATCCTGTATGATACTATAATGGTGGGTACATAATATTATGTATTTGTCAAGACCCATCTAACTGTACAACACCGAGAGTGAGCCATAATGTAAACTATGGACTCAACACGGGTTCATAAATGGTAACATATGCACCACACAATGCAAGATGTTAGATAAGATAGTGTGCAGAGAGAAGGGATAAATGGGAATTCTTGGTACCATCTATTCTTTTTTTTTAAATGAGCTAAAACTGGTCTAAAAAGCAAAATCTCAGTTTTGAAAATCTTTTTTTTTTTTTATTCATATTCTTATCTCACTTATGTAGAGTTCTGATTTACATTGGAAATGATGGCCTAGTGGGAGTACACAGTATCTTGTTTCCTTATTAACACGGCTTTTAATACATGCAAAATGAGAAACAGAAGTTTTACCTGCTTTGAGATTTCCTTTGCTTGAGGCTGCATTTCTAAGGTTTCCCATTAGCTGGTTTTTGGGCTCATGGACTATCATTCGGAGGAAGGGAGTCAGGGATACATGGGCTAGCCCCTGTTTTGCTGTGTCGCCTCGGGTCTCATCTGCAAATGGAGAGGGAACCTCTGCCACAAAACGTTGTCTTGAAAACTGATGTAATGTCAGTGCCGAAAAAATATCAATTCTTTCCTTCCCTCTATTTTCCCTTTCTCTTTTCCCACCCCCTGTTGACTTTTCTCAGTAATATTCTAATAGCTGTTTACCTCAAAGCTCATACAGCTTCTGCTTGTAAAGTGGGCTCTGGGTCTGCTCCTTTTAGAAATTCTGCTTTAGCCATTTAGTTCCCTTTGGAGGAATATACTTGGAAGATTATGGGAGTGGTGGAGAGAGAGAGAGAAACCACTACTTAGGGTGTCATTTTGGGTGTATATAAAGATTAAGAAAGGAGTAAGAAAGGAGTTTTTTACTCACCATCGATTAAAAAGGAACACAATTCTCATAATCCGTTTGTTTTCTACAGTGTCCTGAGCATTAGAAAGATACCTTTTGAAAAATAAGAAAAATGATCTTCTATGGACTTGTTTGACATTTGATTTTGTTCTGATTTTATTATTTGGGATACTCCTATGCTGATGCTGGGAGGGATTGGGGGCATGAGAAAAAGGGGATGACAGAGGATGAGATGGCTGGATGGCATCACTGACTTGATGGACGTGAGTTTGAGTGAACTCCGGGAGTTGGTGATGGACAGGGAGGCCTGGCGTGCTGCGATTCATGGGGTTGCAAAGAGTCGGACACGACTGAGCGACTGAACTGAATTGAAGATGAGAAATGTTTATAAGAAAGCTATTCCCTGCAGTTTCTGCAGAAGCAAATACAAAACAGACATAGTGGGATGAACTCTTAATCTGGGTCTCTTAGGATTCCCACAGATAAATACCTGCTGAGCATGAGCTCTTGATAAAGCATAGTTGTGTCAGGTCAGTTTACTTCTCTTTCTCGGTTCTTGTCTCATCATAACAAATATTTGGAGCAGTGGACTAAGGTTTAAAACAGCAGATAAATTACACCTCAGTTTAGCTCAGACAGAAAGATCTTGTATTAAACACTCGCAAGACATGAGAGCAGGCTGATCTCAAAGGAGTCCTCTCTTTTCACCGTTTTTATACTTCCAGTCTCCTCTTTTTGGTTATGCTCTATGCAAAATAGGGCTTGCTTGTACCCTCCACCAGTCAGTGAAGGGGAATGCAAATGGGCATATGCTCAAGGCCCATTGACAATTGCAAGTTAGATAAGAACAGGCTGTATTGTTTATGTCTTCCCATAATTCAGTCTGTTATAATCAGATGTAGAATATTTATGAACTCTTAATAGGCTTTTAGCTGCCTAAGGTTACCTGAAACCCCTGTGGTCATTTTGTATCCACTGTGTGCCTAGGGTGCATGTGCAGGAGTTAAAGAAGTCTCTGGGGTTATTTTGTGGTATATCTGTGAGTTCTTCTGGGTGTGTATGGGATGGGTTTTAGGGATCAGCTTGCATTCCTTTCAACCAGGCCACCCCTTGTTGCTCATGCTTAATTTCCTACCCAACAGTTGTAAAATACATAAGAGAGACTACAGTGAATGTGCATTAGTAGATATTTTTAAAAAGCACATTAAAATTAGGCAGTTTTCAATAATTTTAGATAGTGGAGTCATTGGGTAGAAGTTATAAAACGAATGTTTTAAGTGATTAAAGATGTAAAATAGGGAATTTAAAATATGAGAGAAGAACAAGCTATTATAAAAATAATTTTAAAAAGACAAGGCAAATTTTAAAAGAACTTACTAGAACTTCTAGAAGGGAATGTAACTGAATGAAATTGAAAAGAGAATTAGTAAGTAGAAAGTAGATCTAATAAAATTACCCAGAAATTAGCACTGAGAGATAGAGCAATGGAAATATATGACAGGTAAAAACACACGTAGAATAGGTTTAAAAGATTTATATATGTTAATCATAGTTCCTGAAGGAAATAAAGAGAGTAGGGGAAAAGCAGTTCTTGAAGAAATAATGATTAAGAATTTTCCAGAGTTAAAAGTCCTCTTATCTGGGAACTATAATAGAGCGCAATCAGTTTTAGTAAAAAGAAATATACTGGTCTTATTGAAATGAAATTTAAGAACTCAAAAGACAAAGACAAAGTTTTAGAAACAATAAAAGGAAACACTATATTATTCACAACAACTGACAACAGACGTTTAAAGTGCAAAAGAATAATATTTTCAACAGGCATAGGTCTATGGAAAATCTATTTCCTTGTTTCTCAAGCAGTATCTTGCTAATGCTCAGGACAGTGTATAAAACTAGTGGATTATAAGAATTTTGCTCCTTTTTTTTTAATCCCTGGTGGATAAAATACCCTCTTTCTTACACCCTTTTCAATCTTCATGAAGTCGCTCAGTCGTGTCCGACTCTTTGCGACCCCATGGACTGTAGCCTACCAGGCTCCTCTGTCCATGGGATTCTCCAGGCAATAGTACTGGAGTGGATTGTCATTCCCTTCTCCAGGGGATCTTCCCAACCCAGGGATCGAACCCGGGTCTCCCGCATTGTAGACAGACGCTTTACCGTCTGAGCCACCAGGGAAGTAATCTTCATATGTACCCAAAATGATTTCCTAAATAGTATTCACCTCCCCACCCTGATAATTCTCAGAATATCTTCTTCCACAAGGAATTGGCTAAAGTGCAAAGATAAAATTTTGTTATTATACTCCCATTTTGGAATGATCATTTGGCTGAACACAGAATTATTCAGTAACATTAAATTCAGAAATTAGGAGTGAAAAGGAAAAAGGAATGATGAACACATAAATTAGTAAGCATGAGATAAATCTAAATTAGTATTGACTCTACAAAATAACAGTGTCAACAATAGCATGATTTAGAGGTAAAAAGACAAGAAATTAAAAGCTGTACACAAGTAATGTGCAAGATGGGAAGGCACTGATTGGATTTAAAATATTCTAAATTCTTGTGTTATTTTGGAGGAAGATAGAGATATAGATTAAATATAAACTTTGTTAAGGTAGTATGCACATTAAAACTTCACAATAACCACTTAAAAAAGAAACATGTAACTTCCAAACAAGGGGAGAAGGGGCAAAAAAAAAAAAAAAAAGAAAATTCATTGAATGCATTAGAATCCAACATAAGACATAAATATATATTAGAGTAAATAGGAAGCACAAAATAAAATGGTAGGGATCTATTCAAATATGTCAGTAATTACAGTACACGTACATGGACTAACTCCTGTTAAAAGATCAAGATTATCATATAGAATTGGAAAGTAAAGCAAAACAAAAACCAGACATATCTATAACATAAAGACCCAAAGTTAAAAGTAAAAACATGACAAAAGATATAGTGGACATATTTTAACCAAAAGAAAGGCAATACAGCTAAATTAAGATCATACAAAATAGTTTTTATTTATTAGAGGTAAAGATGACCCTTAAATAAAGAAAAGGTCAGCAGTATGCTAGGAAGATACAAATTCCTTTCAAGGACTTGTGGGACATTTAGAAAAACTCACGTACCATTACAGAGTCTTAATAAATACGTGAAGACCAAAAAAGCATATATACAACAAGCTGACTACAATGGAATTAAATGAGAAAACAGTAGGTAGAAATGAAAAAGACCCAGTATTTTTTGGAAGTTAAAAATAACTTTATTACTAGATAAATAATAACAATGGAGATAAAATTTATAATGTAATGATAATGAAAATATCATAGATAAAGTAGTGTGATAGAGCTAAAATGCTACATAGAGTGTAACTGATACACTTAGATGCACACACCCAGTCCTCTCTGGCTCTTTGCAACCCCGTGGGCTTCTGCCAGGCTTCTCTGTCCTTGGGATTTTGCTGAAGTGGGTCGCCATTCCCTTCTCCAGGGGTTCTTCCCAACCCAGAGAGTGATTCTGCATCTCTACTGTCTGAGCCACCAGGCAAGCCTCTTTCTCTTTCTAAGCTGAGCTTACTGAACTCAGCTCTTCCCTTTCAGGGAAAATCCGTCTGGAGAAAGAATATGTTTCCCTCTGCTCTCCCAGGCCTTAGACTTTACCCAGGCAGCACTTTCAGGGTGTTCTTATTCAGTCAAATTCTGGCTCTCATATTAAGACACAGCCTCCAACCTAACCTTATCAGTATAAAGTTACTCCTTTATTGGATTTCTCAATTTGTTCATAACCTGGGCAGGCAAGAGGTAAGGCACAAATAAATCTTTTTAGGAACAAATAAGGAAACATGGTAAAATTTAGTAGACATTAAAAAATGAAAAGAATATCCTATGGCAAGCCAAATACCCATAAAATTTAAAACTTTGATGAAATAGATGTTTCATAGAAAAATAGAAATTCACCAAAACAGACTCAGGAAGAAGCAGATAAGTAGTTACAGTCATCAACAAAATTCAGCCTTTTGAAAAAAAATTTACACGTATATGTGCACAAGGATACACACATACACACACATATTTCAAATTTCTCATTTACAAGTGTGTTCTATCAAACATCCAATCTTATTTACATGTTTCAGATAATAAAAAGAGTGAATGCTGTTTATCTTATGACTAGTATAACTTTGATAAGAAATCAAAGTTTGATCAATACTAAAACCAGGAAGAATTAGTATAAAAAAGGAAATTTGTAGGCCAGTAATCACTAATGAATATAGGACCAAATATCATAAAGAAAATATTTATAAGTCAGCATCCAACTGTATCTTTGTGAGTTTTATATATATTTGTGTGCGTGCATGCATGTGTGTGTGTGTGGGGGGGGGAGCTTACTAAGTACTAAAATGTAAAGAAGGTTTAACAATAGAACCCTTTTAATGCAATTGCTAAAGAAGAAATATAATCATTTAAATTGAAGCAGAAAAGGCACTTGAAAATTCAATATATTTTTATGATAACAAATTTTTAGTAAAATAGAAAAGGAGCATTTGATAAAGGATATCTACCAAAATGTTAGAGCAACTATCACTCTCTATGATATTAACTTCAGAGAGGCAAAAGACAAGCATGCTTGTCATCACAGCATCTATTTATCAATGTACTGTAAGCTCTCATCAGTGATGGCAGAAAGAAAAAGAAATGAAAGCTATAAGGATTGGAAAAAATAAAAATCTTTTCTATTTCATTTTCTTTATAAGTGTTAATCTTTTTTTCTTTTTAAAAATTTATATTGGAATATAGTTGATTAATGATGTTGTGTTAGTTTCAGGTATACAGTTTTTCTCATTTTTTAGACCATCTATTTATATATTCATAACAAGCTGTCAAGTAATTCAAGGATTAGATAAAAGGTTGTTGGAGGTTGATGCTCAGCAGAGATTAATCTGCGGAGAGGTTTTTAGGTTGAGCTCTTGATCTCAACACCTGTGGAAAGGGCGTGATTGTGCAAAGGGAGAAGCTGAGCTGCAGTGTGGTCCTAAAGAAGGGTGAGAACAACCCCATGGGAAGATCTGAAGCTGGCAAGCCCTTTCAGAATCGTCCCAAGTTGGGATGAAGAGGCACCCCCTTTCCGTCCCCAAGTTGATCATTCCTGGGGGTGGGGGGGGATGGTTCTGGGCTTGCCCTCTGCTTTCCACCGAGACTCTTCTTGAAGAGAGTTGGTAGGTGGGATCTGACTGTTGGCATTACTTCCTGCACCTGAGGGATAAATCCTTTAGTTCTGAAAGGGATGTGGGTGGCACTGGAATCTACCTATTCATCTAAGTTCTGGGAGCCATCCCTTCAGGATTCCAGGGCAGGGGTGGTGGGGCTGGGGGGCTTCTTTGCCTTGGTGGACCTTTGTTAGAGAAAGATGAGTGGGATGAACGATAACTCCTATGGTTGAAGCTGGTCTTGGGGCCATAGGTGATACTCATTGATCCTGCTTTACTTGACATACCAGACCTGCCCCTTCCTCTTAACTAACACCTGTACTAGTCTCATCAGCTTATCTGGTGGGTGACCCATATCCTCACTGCTGAGCAGTCTGACACCCTGGTCACCGATGCCCTTCTTAAGCCAAAGTTGCTGCCACTGTCCAGGTACCATCAAAGCAGGGGCAAGATACTACCAAGAAGAACCCAGGTGCATCACTTAAATGCCAAATATATTCTTCTCTGCCTACATTACGAAACAGTAGCCCTATCTTCTCCTCATACGTAATAATCAACATTAATACCTCTGCCACCCTGAACCTATCACTTATTATAATAATTGCATCTCTTTGGCTTGTAACAATGAAGCGCTGCTCTCTGGCCTCTGCTATTTCAGGGTCCTCTGTTGCTCTCAGCCCAGCTCTGTAAGGGCCTCTGGCTCTCATTCCAGGCCTGCAGACAGGAGGCACCAAGTGAACTTAAGGAGGCCGCTGCCCCTCCTCACCAGCACATTCTTTACTGCTTCGGGCCCTACTGTGGAGTATTATCATCCTGTGGATTTTTCAGCTTGACAGGGTAAGTCCGTTCTTATAGGCCTACTTATCTGAGTCTTTTTTTTTTTTTAACACCAAAAACATTTTATATTGGGTCTTTATTTCTTCTGCTTTCTGTCTGGGTAATTCAAGCATTCTCCCTTCACTTAGTGCGGGCTAGGGTCAAAATAAACTTTTTCTATAAAGGGCCAGAAAGTAAATATTTTAGGCTTTGTGGGCCACAAACAGCCTTGTTTGCATATCTTTGTTTATTTTTTATAGCCTTTTAAAAATGGAAAAGACATTCTTAGCTTGCGGGCTGCACAAAAATAAGGCGCAGGCTGGATTTGGCCAGCAAAGTTTGCAACCCCTGGGGCATCACTTTTCTGTGCTTCTGGGAGCTGTGCTATCAGGATTGCACAATCTCCCAAGGTCCTTGACAGGACCCCTGTTAAATCCCATGTCCTGTCACAGTTCCCTAAACACTCCCTCCTTCAGTTTTATCTTCTGCCTCCCTTGAGTCAGAGTCCACAGGATCCAGTCCAGTGCACACTCTCTTGGCTCTCGCTGGGACATGTTTTCTAGGCCCTGCAGCTCCGTTTTGGCATGCTCTCTTTTCTTCTTTATCAGGATCAGCATGTCCTGGGCTGGGTTAACCTTCATTATTGTCTTTCTTGCCAGCAGGGGAGGGGGAAGCAAGTCCCAAGGGGGATGCATGTTGTCCTGCAGGAGAGAGCCCTCTTCAATATGTGCAAATAAGAGAAAAAGAACTGGATGTGAACAGGGAGGCCACTTCTGCAGGCTCAGAGGGTTCCAGGAAATTAAACAGTTTCAGGGGTATAAACCCCAGCATCCACATTGCTGCAATAGGGTTCATTCTTTCCCAGCCCGGGCTCTGAACTGCAGTAGAGCTTCATCTTCTTTGGAACTCTGCTTCTTTGTGGTTAAGTCCTGGGCCTGGTCCTTAGCATTTCTTCTTCCCTCTTCCCTCAGGCTGTAAGATGTGAGAGCCACTTTATATATATGATGCTATGAAGACTCTTTGGCTTTCACATTTAGTTTTTAATTGACAATTAATTTTGGTTAGTCTATCTTTTTCAAAGGATTAATGATTCAACTATAGCCACCCAATTCCGCCGTTTTTATTGTTATTATTTGACCTATGTTTCTCAAATGCCTGATAAATTACATTCTTTTGTGTACTCTTCTTCACCAGAGTACCCTCTCAGTTTACCACTGATGGAAGTTTTAAACAATTATACCTCTACCTTTTGCCAGTGATGGGTCATTGTCAGCTATGTGGAGGATGATCCAATTCCCAAATCTCACCTTAACATTTGCTCTCATGGCCTGTCTCAGGTTGGGCTCTCCAGGAAGCAGACACTGAGATAGAGATTAACCTGCAGGGAGCATGCTCTCGAGTAGATACCTGTGGACAGGATGGGAAAGAAGCAAGACTGAATTGAGGGGAAGATGAGTTGGGATATACTCTCAATGAAGACCTTGGTAGGAAAGCTCTAGAACTGGGATGGCCATTCCAATTTTTCCCAGCTAATAAGAGAGGTATGAGCTCTTATTCCCTGTCAGTCTTTGCATGTGGGAATCCACAGAAAAGGGATGTGCCTTTAGGTAAGGTACTTTTTTGAGAGTTGCAATAGCTGGGGGATATTTGCTCGTAGCATATCCCACTGAAGGCAAATAAGCCCTTCAGTCTTAAAGGGAGATCTAGACGGTACATCACAGTGTTTACTATGAAGATCCATAAACATTGGCCACAACAGTAGAGAATTTTCAGATTTAGAAAATATAATTTAAGTAATGACAACTTTTAAAAGAATAACAAAAATTCTTAGGTGTCTGATAATCTAATAAATGTTTATGACATCTTAAGAAAAAAATGATAACTTTATTGAAAGACATTAAAGTAGACTTGAATAGATATATCATGTTTATGAATGGCAAGATTCAGTATTCTAAAGCTGTTAATGCTCAAATTAATATAAAATTCAAAATCCCAATAGCTTTTAAAAACTTGACAATATTATTCTAAAATTGATTATTGTTCTAAACTATGAAAAGAACAAAGGGTCAACAATAGCCAAAACAAGTTCAAAGTCAGAATGAGGCAGGAGGACTTTCCCTACTGGATGTGCATGCATGCTCAGTCACGTCTGACTCTTTGCAACCCTATGGACCATAGCCCACCAGGCTCCTTGTCTATGGGTTTTTTCAGGCAAGAAGACTGGAGTGGTTTTCTCCTCCAGGGGCTCTTCCTGACTCAGGGATCAAACCCACATCTCTTGCATCTCCTGCATGGGCAGATCCTTTACCACTGAGCCACCTGGGAAGCACTGGATAATCAGATTTATTAAAAATTAAAATAGTCAAAATAGGAGGTTACTGCTTTGGGATATAGTCTAACACAACATAATAGGGATTTTACCTTTGTTTGAATAAATACTTAATGCAAGATGGTAGTAGCTTTGTAAATTAGTGGGGGAACAGGTTTTTTTTTTGTTTTTTATGGTGCTGAAGCAACTGATTATTTCTACAGTGAAAAATAGCATTATAACTATTTTATTCCATATATAAAATTTGATTCCAAGCAGACTAAATGTGAATAAATTGTAAAACTTTAATAAAAGTTTTACTAGAAAACATACAGAAAAATCCTTATGATTTGAGGTAGTAAAAGATTTCCAAGGCATGAAAACCATGTCATGAAGGAAAATACTGATAACTTTGATGCCTTTAAAAGTTTACACAGAAAATACAACTTAAATGACAATTCATGACATGAGGAAAGATATTTGTAATACATGTAACTGATAGAGGAATAATATCTGGAATACTTAAAGAACTCCCCCAAATGAAAAGGAAAAGGCACATCAACATATAAATAGGCAAAGGATAAGAACAAGCAGTTCAGAGAAGATGAACAGTGAATGGGCAATATACTTTTGAAAAGCTGTTCACTTTCCTCAGCAACCTGGGTAAAGTTCATTGAAACCATAGTGAAATATTTTTCACATCCACCAGGTTTGCAAAGATTGAGAAATTTACCAGTTCCAAGTGTCAGTGAGGCTGTGGAGCAAGAAGGTATTCATGCTCTTCTAGTGAGGTGTAGAGAAGGAGTGTACATTGGAACAACCACTTTGGAAAGTGATTTAGAATATCAGATAAAATTTAGAATGGACTTAATTTTCATTCCAGCAATCCTCTACTATGCTAGGAAATTTTTTTCACATGTGGATAAGAATGCTCAATTTAGTACCATTTGTAATGGATGGAAATTAGAGATAGCTTCCATTTCCATTCACTGGTGAATGGATAAGTTGAAGTATCTTCAAACCAAAGACATATTGTAGAAGTTAAAGTAATCTAGAATCACATGTCTCAATGTGGAAGGACCTTAAAAGTAAAATATTGAACCAAAAAAAAAACCAAACTCCAAACTGAGTTACAAAATATTTAAAGTATAATGCTATATGTGGTTTCTGAATTTATACACATTACATGCATGCAGTTCATATATGTAATTGCACATATTGCACATATCACATATATGTGATGATACGTATTACACAATGTAGTAAGTGTATTATACCTATATTACATATATTTTATAATATTTTACTAAATATTATAAAACATGAACGGGAGTGAAAAACACCAAATAAAGATGCTCATTCCTTCTGTAGAAAGGAGTATGAGAAGGAGAAGATTGGGATTGAGGAGAGGACTTTCATCCTATCTGCAGTAATTTTTTCCCCTTAAAGACCCTAAAGCACTCAAATTATAAGGCAAAATTTTAGACTTTGACAAAGCGAGTGGTGGGTACATGAATGTCTGTGATTTCATTTTCTACTTTTTGGTATGTCTGAACTACTTCAGAATTTAAGGAAAAAATTAAGTTTAAATAAATGAATTATCTAAGGGAAATATATTATTCTGATCTGAAAATTAAAGTTATAAATCCTAGTTTTTGACCAGTGAAACCCAACTTTCATAGATCATGGAGTTTAGTCTGATAAACTCTATCTCCGACTCTACAGGGACTCTGAAAGAGAATAGCTAGATTAACCCAAATAAATCAAGTGTCCTGAGGGTAATCAGAAAGGATTTCTTTAGCTGTCTTCTCTGGGGACTTTGAGGCTGGGCTGGGGAGAAGAATGTTGGCTCAGGGAAAGCCTCAGAGATCGGAAACTTCTGAGAAGATTCAGCAACTCCTATAGAACCCTGTCCAGGGCATCTCTGTTTCTGCTGTCAGGATCAAGCTTCCTGCCCTTCACGTGACCTCCCACCCCTGCATTCCTGCTTCTCTGTGGGCTCATTAACAAATTGCTCTAGGGGTCCTGGTCACAGCCATGATGCTGTGACGTTGCCCACCTTCCTGTTAGAGGAGGATGGAGGCTGCACAGCTGATAACATCCCCTGTCTGTGCAGTGGAAATGGAAGGATTGTGCTGTGCGGGGAGGATTGCCAATCACAGTCATGGGGAGGGAAATCTTGGCAAGTCAGGGTTGGAAGGATGTTAGAGATCATTGACTTATTATCTTGTCTGTGTGTTCAAATGTTTTGTTGCATAATACGTAAAGCAGGTGACCACAGAGTTGCCCTGTTTAGAGAAAATGTGTGTGTGTTTTCAGTCTTTCGGTTGTGTCCAACTCTTTGCAACCCCATGAACTGTAGTCTGCCTGGTTCCTCTGTCCAGGGGATTTCCCAGGCAAGAATACTGAAGTAGGTTGCCATTTCCTCCTCCAAGGCATCTTCCTGACCCAGGAATTGAATCTGAATCTCTTGCATTGGCAGGTGGATTCTTTACTGCTGAGCCACTGGGAGGCGACCCCAAAGACCCCATTAAGGGGACCCCATTAAGCTCCCGTTTCCCCCCTTCATCCTTCTCTCACTCACACCTGTGCCAGTCCCTGACCAGGCTCTAGGAAGCACATGGTGTAAAACACTGGTTCATGCCCAAGCCCTTCATTTAACAGATGGGGATCTTGACGTCTGGTGGGATTTGTTCAAGGTAACCCTTGGCTGGTCGGAGAAGGCAATGGCACCCCACTCCAGTACTCTTGCTTGGAAAATCCCATGGATGGAGGAGCCTGGTGGGCTGCAGTCTATGGGGTCGCGACTGAGCAACTTCACTTTCACTTTTTGCTTTCCTGCATTGGAGAAGGAAATGGCAACCCACTCCAGTGTTCTTACCTGGAGAATCCCAGGGACAGGGGAGCCTGGTGGGCAGCCGTCTATGGGGTCGCACAGAGTCGGACACGACTGAAGCGACTTAGCAGCAGTAGCAGCACCCTTGGCTGGTGGGGATAGATCCCCTTGGCTCCTCCTATCCCTCACCCTTCAAGCAGTTTTCTTGTAATTGAGCCACTATATGCAGGCTATATTGATTTGTTTTAAATTCCATTTAATAATACATTTAAAAATAATAGTAAACAAAATAAATAATAAAATAATAAATTCCATTTATTTAAAAATTCATTCTTGGTATTCTAGATTAAAAAAAGACAAATTTGAGTGTTTCTATAACAATCCATGATATCAGCATCCTGCTATGTTACAACTTTTTGTTTCACTGACCTCCTTGTGAAGGAATCCAAGTTAATTTCTAAGTGTTATGATGATAGAAGAGGAAAGAGGGACCTAGAGTAATTCCATGTGAGGAGATAGGAGATCAGTGTTAAGTAGGAAAGGAATATCTCACTCTGCCTGTTCTCCCAAACAGTTTTCTCATAAACCTCACTCTTTTAGATAAAAATTTGGTTCATGAAGCTGCACTTTTTAAATACCCATATCTTCCCTCCAGGTAAACTCCACTGATCACTTGCACCACAAACTGAATTATTAATGATGTTTCTAGAGCACTTTCTACATGCTGGCACAGTGCTCTTTATATAATCCCCATCACAGCGGTATGATGGTGAAGGAAATGGCAACCCGCTCCAGTATTCTTGCCTGGAGAACTCCTTGGACAGAGGAGCCTGGCGGGCTACAATCCATCAGGCTACAGTCCATGGGGTTGCAACAATCGGACACGACTTAGCGACTAAACCACCACCACCACCATAGTGGTATGAAATAAATACAACTATTATCTTCATTTACAGAAGATAAATAGAAGTTTATAGAGATTAAGTATTTCACTCAAAAGCACACAGCTAATAACTAGCAGAATCAAGATTTGAGTTCATGCTCTTAGCGGCTCTGCTATCCTGCAGTGGACAAGTCTATGGGGTCGCACAGAGTCGGACACGACTGAAGCGACTTAGCAGCAGTAGCAGCACCCTTGGCTGGTGGGGATAGATCCCCTTGGCTCCTCCTATCCCTCACCCTTCAAGCAGTTTTCTTGTAATTGAGCCACTATATGCAGGCTATATTGATTTGTTTTAAATTCCATTTAATAATACATTTAAAAATAATAGTAAACAAAATAAATAATAAAATAATAAATTCCATTTATTTAAAAATTCATTCTTGGTATTCTAGATTAAAAAAAGACAAATTTGAGTGTTTCTATAACAATCCATGATATCAGCATCCTGCTATGTTACAACTTTTTGTTTCACTGACCTCCTTGTGAAGGAATCCAAGTTAATTTCTAAGTGTTATGATGATAGAAGAGGAAAGAGGGACCTAGAGTAATTCCATGTGAGGAGATAGGAGATCAGTGTTAAGTAGGAAAGGAATATCTCACTCTGCCTGTTCTCCCAAACAGTTTTCTCATAAACCTCACTCTTTTAGATAAAAATTTGGTTCATGAAGCTGCACTTTTTAAATACCCATATCTTCCCTCCAGGTAAACTCCACTGATCACTTGCACCACAAACTGAATTATTAATGATGTTTCTAGAGCACTTTCTACATGCTGGCACAGTGCTCTTTATATAATCCCCATCACAGCGGTATGATGGTGAAGGAAATGGCAACCCGCTCCAGTATTCTTGCCTGGAGAACTCCTTGGACAGAGGAGCCTGGCGGGCTACAATCCATCAGGCTACAGTCCATGGGGTTGCAACAGTCGGACACGACTTAGCGACTAAACCACCACCACCACCATAGTGGTATGAAATAAATACAACTATTATCTTCATTTACAGAAGATAAATAGAAGTTTATAGAGATTAAGTATTTCACTCAAAAGCACACAGCTAATAACTAGCAGAATCAAGATTTGAGTTCATGCTCTTAGCGGCTCTGCTATCCTGCAGTGGACAGTCAGCTTCATAACCAATACTTAGAGAATGGGTATTTCACTGGTGGAAGAAGGGGTAAACGCTCTAAATGCTCTCAGTTCTGATTTCCTGTTGCCTTTGTAGACTTTAGATTCTTTAAATCAGCTTGATAGTGGAAAAAAACTGTTCGGGACATTTAAGTAATATAAAAGTTAATTACCAATTATCTATGTCAAAGAGAGGTGAACTGGGTATTTGAAATAATACTTTTAAAAAATCTCTTTTTGCAAATGGTGTCAGTTTTCACATCATTCAAACTCATTTGCAAGAAACAGATGACCAAACTCAAATGGGCTTAAACAACAAGGCTATTTATTAGGTCTTATGCTGTGCTGTGCTTAATCGCTCAGTCGTGTCTGATTCTTTGTGACCTCATGGACTGTATCCGGCCAGGCTCCTCTGTCCATGGGGATTCTCCAGGCAAGAATACTGGAGTGGGTTGCCATGCCCTCCTCCAGGGAATCTTCCCAACCCAGAGATCGAACCCAGGTCTGCATAGCTGGCGGATTCTTTACCATCTGAGCTACCAGGGAATGGGTTTTATGTTTGATTGATTCAGTGACTCAAAAAAATGTCATCAAAGGGGCAGGTTCTTTCCATCTCTTTATTCTGTTTTGAAGATTTGCCTTCACTCATGAGTTGGTTTTCCTTGTGTTCACAAACTGGTTGACAGCAGCATTTGGGGGGTAGAATCCCCTTCTTCACATATAGTGAAGAAGAGAAAGCCAGCTTCCTGTTGCTCTGTCAAGAACAAAGAAGAACTTTCCCAGAAACCTCCTTTCCTTCTCACTGGCCAGAATCAAGGGTCACAGAACCATTTCTTAGCCTATCTCTGGAAAATGGGTTGAGATTACCCATCGGGAGTTAGGTCTGTCTCTTTAAATGAAATCATTCCCTCAGACATCATTGCTTTTTCTCCATAAGAGGAAAGTGGGATGTATGTTACAGAGGCAACCACAATCTCCAGTGTAGAATTTGCTTGCACCAGATGGGTACCATGATTCATTGACATATTCAAGAGACATGTATTAAATATCTGCCATCTGCTCAGAACCAAGTGATTCTAAAGAAAAGTTACGCATGAATACATTTTCCTATTAGGTGGCAAAAATGGCAAATTGTGGCTCATGCCCCTTCTGCTTTCTCCTCCCTACCCTTCGGTGTAAGAACTCAACAAAAATCCCAACACAGCCAAAGGTGGAAACTGATCGCAAACTGACAGCTCCAAAACAAGGAAACTGGCCAATTCAGTCAGCCACTTAGTTACTAACTAATTATTTTATTAAACACCATCCTCGAGAAGATCTTTCTTTTTGTACAGATGAACTTACCTTTATCAGGTGATAGATTACTCTGACTTAAGCTATAATTCTTGAGAACATTGGGTATGCATTTCTGTAACCCATAACTCATCAGTTTGACAGCTGGTAACTTTACTCTTGGGCTTATTTACATCTTTTATATTGAGAAGTAGGAATGCCTCTTTTATATTGAGGGGTAGGAAGTAAAGTGAAGTGAAAGTCGCTCAGTTGTGTCTAACTCTTTGCGACCCCGTGCACTATAGAGTCCATGGAATTCTCCAGGCCAGAATACTGGAGTGGGTAGTCTTTCCCTTTTCCAGGGGATCTTCCCAATCCAGAGATTGAATCTAGGTCTCCCACAGTGCAGGCAGGTTCTTTACCAGCTGAGTCACCAGGGAAGCCCAAGAATACTGGAGTGGGTAGCCTATCCCTTCTCCAGAGGATCTTCCCAACCTAGGAATTGAACTGGGGTCTCCTGCATTGCAGGTGGATTCTTTATCAAATGAGCTGTGAGGGAAGCCCTAAGAGGGGAAGAAGAAGGGCTCAAAATTTCTTATATGCAGAGCTTAGAGTGCTCTGTGTTGGAAAATAATTTCATTTGTAAGTGTGAAATACCTTTAGAAGCACTTCCTTTGAAAGCAATTGAGATACGGGAGCTGAGAACAAGTTATGAGTTGTCTTATACTGTGGTTTAGCAAGATTTGAAGTTGGTCAAATAAACAATCTTAACTCCCGCCACCCCCCGCCATGCCTCTCTTTTTTTAACAGCCTGGCTGACTGCACCTGCCTCTTTAATAACCGCACAACAGTGAAAACCTAGCAACATGAAATTAAATCTTTTTCTGCTTTGGCACCAGTATGCCCATGGAGAGTGCTAAAGACATTGGAAGATTTAATGCTTAGGGAGAGCAGAAGATTCTGCCCCAGCAACAGAGCTATTCTAAGAGTTCTGATTGCTTAAGAAAGGCACGGCACAGGCATGGCCTCCCTTTCTGTCTCTTTGGACTTTTAAATTCTTGTTGGTTTATTTATTTGTCAAAGGGATTACAGCATAGAGCAGTGGTTTTTGAATTTGTTCTTCTAGGTGACTCCCAGACTGATCACTAATAGTATTCGTGTTTATAAAGAGATAATAATCTGCATTTTTGCTTTTGGCATCATTTTATTGTTGAACTATTGGTTCATAAAACCCAAGAAGCATTTAATTCTAATTCTAGCAAGTGTTCTGATGGTGGAAGTGAATAGAGAGAGGTGAGGGGGAGAGAGGCGTGAAAGTAGCTGACCCGAGGATTATTTTGCTGTGCCAAAATGGAAACACGGGGCTTTGAATTGCCGCAGTCCTAAATTCCTGTGACTTTTCAGAGCTCAGTCTCTCACCTTCAAATGACTTTATTTTTTATCACTTTTGTTTCTTACAGCTATTAGCTACCAACTCCCCAAACTCTTCTGCACTGCTCCATGTGTCTTTTCCCATGCAAGCCTTTATCCCAGTCTATGGATCCTGCTTGTGTCAGAACATTTTATACATAGAATTTAATTCCTGCTGCCCCAGAACCACAAGAATACTCTGAGTATGCTGAAGAATGAAAGTAGTGGTCAATTGGGAGGACAAAACAGGAGACTTCGAGTTGGTTGAGTCCACTTCCAGCCTATCTGCATAACTACTTTGTTTTGGTTTTTTTTCAACATTGAGGACTTCGTCAGTTGTTTCGGTGAGTCATACATTCACTGAATGTCCTCTCCACTGTTTTTCAACCCAGTAAATGAAATATACCATTGACCCTTTGTTTAGATTAGAAACATAGGAACAATTCCTAATGCTTCCTTTTCTTGTTATTCCTCACATCTAGCTCATTCTGAAACCCTGTGGTTCTCCCTACAAAATACACATAGAATGTATCAACTTCATCTCTGTATTCAATGCTCTTGCCCAAACCAGCATCATCTTTAATCCTCAAGAATGTTCTGTCTTGTTTCCTTGGCTTAATCCTTGCTTATCTGCAATCCATTCTCCATCTTGAAGCAAGAATTTTTTTTTCCTTTCTTTTGGGCTGCACTGCATGACCAGGGATCAAACCTAGGCCCTTGGCAGTGAAAACTTGGAGTCCTAACCACTGAACCACTTAGGGAATTTCCCCCTTTAAACATTTTTATTTTTGTTTAAGTATAGTTGGTTTACAATGTTGTGTTAATTTCTGGTGCACAGTGCAGTGATTCAGTTATACATATATGTATTCTTTTTCATATTCTTTTCCATTAGGGTTTATCATAGGATGTTGAATACAGCTCCCCATGCTGTACAGTAGGACCTTGCTGTGTATCCGTCCTACATATAATAGTTTGCATCTGCCATCCCCAAACTCCCAGTCCACCCCCTAACCCCCACCCCAGCAATCACCAGTCTGTTCTCTATGTCTGTGAGCCTGTTTATGTTCTGTAGATAAGTTCATTTGGGTCATATTTTAGACGCCGTGTATAAATGATATCATATGTCTTTCTCTGACTTACTTTACTTAAGATGATGAGCTCTAGGTCCATTCATATTGCTGCAAGTGGCATTCTTGTATTCTTCCAGAATTTTCTTTTAAAAATACAAATCAGAGTAAGGTGACCCCCCTTGATAAAACTCTGTATGGTTTTCCAGTACTCTGAATAAAATCCGAGTCCTACTGTGACCTCCTAAGCCCTGCTTCATCTAGCTTCTCCTAACTCCTCCAGGTTGTCTATTGCTCTCAATCACTATGCCAAGAGTTGTTACCTTTTTTTTTTTTTTTTTTCCCTATACCTATAAAGTTTCTTCCTCAGTTCTCTACATGGTCTTAACTTAAATGCCACCTGCCCCAAAGACATTCCTTGATTATCCTTCCAAAGTGGTATGATAGTTACTATGAATTGGGTGGTTTAACCTCCATTCAAACTTTCTTCCTATGCCGAGAGTGTAAAACTGAAATTCACATTTCCCAAACTATCTTGGAGCTTGGATCCTAGAAATGATTTTCTTCTCGGGAACAAGGTGCAGGGCACTCCTTTTGTGGTTCGCAAGATCTCCATTTTGAGGGGACCAAGCATCATTTTGCTGTTATGTGGCAGCTGTGGTGTGGATTTTGGAGAAAGTTGTTGTAACTATGGCTACAGTGTGTTGCAGCAAAGAACAACTTTTGGATTCTGTGGCTCTGTAGCAGTTTTAATCGCACTGGGGCATAGAATGGTTCTGTAGTCAGCAGGGATGTAGCACTTTACTAGTACAACAGCTTCTTATGAGAGATTATGCAGAAATTGGGGATTGTTCTTGAGAGATCAGTCTAGAGCCTGCTTTTCCAACACTTTGAACAACTTAGTAATCACTAATTTCCCTGTATACAATTCCTTTCTGTTTAAGCTAGTAAGAGTGGATTCTGTTGTCTGCGATCAAATCTGGACCAATACAAGTACTGCTATAAGTTGCTCTTTAGCTCATCTTTTAATTTTTGTTCTTCACCCTTATAATTTCAACTATTCGTGTATTGTCTTTCTCCACTAAAATAAAAGCTTCATGAGGATGAGGCCTCATCTGTCCGCTTCACTGCTCTGTCCCCAGCACCTAGGACAGCTCTTGAAGCATGGGAGGTGTTCCACAACCATTTGTGGCATGAATGAATGGGCCCTAAGCATTTGCAGACGTGCTCCACACTATTACCCAGCAATCTTAGCACCCGGGGCATTTGCTCTGCAGTTTCAGCTCTCATTTGACTCACCATTTGTTTCTGGGCCAGCTCCAATTTAGTTCTTCTGACTCAGCAATGGAAACATGCACTTCTGATGATGACGACAGAGTCTTTGAATTCTCTGAACGTTCTGCATCAGGAAGCTTCTGTTAAATGGTGCCTTGCAGCACTATCAGGAGAGCAGGGGTCAACTGGATTTCACTATCAGTGGTGTCAGGCAGCTGAGCAGAATCTGGTCAAGAAGGGCACACCTAGCTTGGCCATCGCAGGCCCTTCTTGCTTGAAAGACTTTCACAAGCAGTGGCAAGTCAGGACATTCTCCTTCTGAAGGCCATCTTGATCTGTCTGAGATCATCCCATCCATTCTGGTTGCTTGCAGTCTGTTTGCTCTTTTAAGCCCTGTCTTTCCCTTTGCCCATTTCCAAATGATGCCAAGGTCCAGAAATGCATGTTGTCATTTTGCTTTGTTTTTAGCAGACCAGTAAGTTGGGTTCTCAGCACAAAATCTTGAATCATAATTTGCCTAAAGTAATCTTTGTCTCGTTTCATATTTAACCCTAGCGCTCAGTACAGGGTCTGGTACATGATGAGTGCTTGATAAATGTTTGAAGAATGATTGGATGAGTGAATTATCCTAGTTTTGTGCTTTTTAAAAAAAAAAAAAAACAAAACAGGCAAAAGGTTAATTTATGCAGAAAAGACTTAGTATAAGAGAAAAAAGATCTCACGTATGACTTTGATTCTATTCAAATATGTTCCTGCAGTTAGGCAAGATTTCATTAACATTTTCTGCACATCATGCCTGCTGAATATCATTGCAAGGTTTCATTGACAAGTGCCATTCACGAGCCACATCCCTGAACCTAAGAGGGTATCCTGCCACACGGGGCTCCCTTTTCTCAGTCCTGACACAAATAAGACAGCAAATGTCAAACGTTCTTTTTTAGAACTCATACATAGAATGATGTGCTTCTTCAAGGTCAGGGCAATACCCACTTTACTTTGCATTCATGAGCAAGAATGCTGGCTGGCGACAGGTAACCTTCAGAGAGAGTTTGTCATTAGCAGAAGGGCGCAGTCTGGGGATTGAATCTTCCTAAAAAAGTCACATCTGCTGGCTGGCAGGAGAAAGAACTCATGTCAGGGCAGGCGACTAACTGGCAGGGGAGGGAGGCTGGTTACTGATTAAGCTGGGCAAAGCATTTTAAAAGCAAAGAGCCCTCCTGGAGTTGAGATTAGGCAGGCTCTTGCAGGCTCTCACAGCCGGGAGTGGGTGGGGCAGGGGTGGGTGGAAAGGGAGGTCAGGAAAAGGACACAGAGCGGGTATGCCCTTGGCTTGGTGGGAGGGAAAAATCTCACGGGGGTGGCCAGGCCCTCTGTTCTGTCTCCGGGTAGACAGGTCATGTCTATCTCCAGGGCAGAAATTCCTGTCCTTGAGGTTGAGATACTTCATGGGTTTGCCAGCTGTCTCAAAGGGCAATGTGAAACTCCCAAACCCAAATGGTTTCCAAGTCTCTTGGCTGATATGTAGATAACACAGCTACCTTCCAGTACCTTTTGAAGGCTGAATATTTCTTCTTCTTTTTTTCCCTGAGATTAAAAAAAAAAACTTTTTTTTTCCTTTGGTTGTGCTATATAGCATGTGGGATATTAGTTCCCTGACCAGGAAATGAACCCATGTCCCGTGCAGTGGAAGGGCAGAGTCTTAACCACTGGTCTGCCAGGGAGTCCTGAAGGCTCAATATTTCCACTCTCAAAAATGCCTGGGAGTAGTTGTACTTGCTACTCTTTTCACATGTTTCATATGTAACAAGCCCTGAGTTATGTGCTTGCAGATATTATATAACTATTACATTGAATCCTTCAACCTGATGAGCTAGGTGTATTTAACCCCATTTAATAGATGAGTACCTGAGGCTCAGAGAGGTTGAATTTCTTGTGTGATATTACAGAACTGGAAATTGACAGGCTCCCCAAATAGAAGCAGTTCAGCCCCTGTCTAGGGCAGTGAGTAAGCTCCTAATGGTTCCTTGCCAACTGCAGAAAATTTAAAAGATATTTGGCCCTCAGGCATGCTATTTACCATAATTGGGAACTAACACTACATTATTGCTCTTGTGTCCTTCAAACACTTAATTTTATTAACTATAGATCAATCTAAGTTTCTCCCCACCAGATTCAATTGAATGAAGTAAATGTGGACTGGCCACAGGATGGGCAGTGAGCACACGAGGAGAGGGCAGCTGGCCTATAAAACGTCAGAGTCAAAGCTGCAGTCTCTCCCTGTGTTCCGCTCACCCAGCCTGCTGTTCCCAGGTCAGCCTGCCTGATGCCTAAAATTTTCTAAAACAACCATTGGTTTAGATGAGAGTTCTTTCAGTCCTACCTGAAATGTCAGTTTATTACCTGCAAGGGCACCTGTATAGATTGATTTCTCTCATTTGAGTTTCTCAAAAACCCATAAGGTGTGTGTTTTCTTTTGCCATAGGTGAATGTGTCAGAACAGACAGCACTGAGCAAAGTCCTCAGGAAATGGAGCACAGGACAGGTGCATTTTGATGGTAAGAAAGATGATCAGGAGAGGGGTTGGCAAAGGCCAGGAGCATTAGGCCCTGTCCCTTGGGGTGAATCCTGATAGAATTGAAAGCATCCAGAGACCAGCATCAAACGTTGGGTATCCTAGGAAGTGGCGCTGAGACCACAGAAGGCGATGAAGCTAAAATGTGAAGAGCGTTTGTATCCAGGGGGGAATCCATAGGCGACTTAAATATTTAAATTTCTTTCTCATTTGTTTCAGTTCAGTTCAGTTCAGTCGCTCAGTCGTGTCCGACTCTTTGCGACCCCATGAATCACAGCACGCCAGGCCTCCCTGTCCATCACCATCTTCCGGCGTTCACTCAGACTCACGTCCATCTAGTCAGTGATGCCATCCAGCCATCTCATCCTCGGTTGTCCTCTTCTCCTCCTGCCCCCAATCCCCCCCAGCATCAGAGTCTTTTCCAATGAGTCAACTCTTTGCCTGAGGTGGCCAAAGTACTGGCACGGTTAGCCAGTGGGAAATTCCAGGGCCTCTGACCCACTCCGCTCTTCCCAACCTGAAGAACCTCCGACACTCTCCTACATCTTTCCCCTGCTCCTACTCTGCTCCTGACACGCCACCCAGTCTCACAGTTCTGTGAGAGGTTATTTATTTCCTGAGGATGCCAAGGAGGGCAGGGTATAAAGACCAGTCACCTCCTGCTTCCCTGGGGTCTCCTCCTTGTGTGCTAGTAAACGCAGCGCTGGCCCAGGCAGATTTGTCAACTCAGCTGTCTGGTTTTCGTTTCCTCTGCTCCTCCTGCCACGTTTCACACCAGCCAAGAGTCTAGTGCCCTCATTTCCTCTCTCCCACCCCCTTCGCTTTACCCTCTCCTACTGTGTCCTGTATTCTGGTCCTAGACCATCCCCTACTGTGGATCATCCTCCTCTTCCTTTTTGGCTTCCTTTTCCAAACTTGTCTGTCCTGGATCTCATCATTTCAGGACCTGTTCTCATGTGTGATACTAGGTTATCCAGAAACTTGAACATTTACTTCTTCCTGATAAGCAATATCTTAAAACACTTCAAGATAGACTTTTGTCTAAGAAGCCTTCCAAGCAGTAACTCTAATGGGAAATGAAATATCACCAACCCAAAAGGAAGACCTTGTAGTCACTGGTCCCCTTCCCAGGGGAATCAGCTGCCCCTTCTTTGTATGGGATGGGCCCCAGGGTGAAGGTCTAGAAGTCTAGACTTGTACTTTATTTATGATTCCAAAAAGAACTTGGCCACCAGCTGTAAACCTCCCTAGAAACTCCAGGGTCTCCCACTATAAAGTAAAAGTTGATAGGTCAGTCTTCTTTCTCTAGGTGTGTCTTGAGTGAAGGCTACTGTTATTGCAAGTGAAACTGAAGTCGCTTATTCATGTCCGACTCTTCGCGACCGCATGGACTGCAGCCTACCAGGCTCCTCCGTCCATGGGATTTTCCAGGCGAGAGTACTGGAGTGGGGTGCCATTGCCTACTTTGCCAAAGTACTCTGCAAACCCTGAGCATTTGGGACAAGCTTAATAAAAGATTTGGATGAAATTCCTCTAGAAGTTGAATGGGAGGTTGAGATGGGTTCCTTGGCAGAGTTCAGTGCTACAGAGTGAACTTCTTGCAATGCATTAGGAAAACACTAAATGAAGTACTTATGGCCATAAGATGCTTTCCATCCTCAAAACAATACTAAGTCTGGCAAGTCTGGGAGATGATTGCGCCAGCTATTGTCCAATTTTGTGATGCTATCTTAAAACTTACTAGAGACAGATTGTACCACGAAGGTTTTTAGGCTGGTAGAGGAGGGGCGGGTGGAGATGGGGGTTGGGAGGGGAGAAGGCAGTCCCTGGATATGACTGCTTTTTCACAGAGTTAACTAGAATATGCATGTTTCCAGATGTTGGCCTGAATAAATCTTGACCACTTGCCTTGTTCCAGAAGCCATCTAGAACTGACTTTGGGCATATTTACAGGCATATAGTAGAGTGTAGAGTGTCCTAGGAGAAATTCAATGATACCAAATGGCTCACGAGGGCGTTCTGACTTTTCCATTTTATCATAGATTAGGATTGTGAGTGCCTCACACCTGGTGGCCACTTTGGTTTATATGGAACTGTACTATTTTGAAGGCCTAAAATTCCACCTCTGCAGAGGGAAAGACACTTGAAGTGAAGACCCTTGGAGCCCATAACCGCATAGTGTATGCTGAGCATAATTCACTTCTTTTTAAGCTTCTGTGATTTCTCATGTCTATGCATCATGACAAGACAGAACAAGAGGACACTGAGCGTTTGACTGAATGTTTGTCTCTTCTTTATTTCTCTTGATTGCGTTACTCTGTGGGACCCTGCTGTAGGCTCTGTGTGTCTGTGCGTCATGCACTGCAAGGAGCAGAGCAAGGCCAGCTGGCTTGGCTTCTTCTGTCTGCTTTGCTGATGTTTCCTCAAGCAACTGTTTTTGGGAAAACCATTAATGCTAACTTCCCTGGGGAAATGTAGAAGAATCGGTACCTTCCATCAGCTGTGGGATAGACTTTCCAAGCCAGGGAGACAACTCCATATTTGGAAAATTCTCTGCCCTTTTACGTCAATGTTGATGAGTCCGACAATTACCTATTTTCGGTAAAGAATCTGCCTGCAACTCAGGAGCCATTGATTCGATCCCTGAGTCAGGAAGGTCCCGTAGTGAAGGAAATGGCAACCCATTCCAGTATTCTTGCCTGGTGAATCCCATGGGCAGAGGAGCCTGGTGGGCCACAGTACATGGGGTCGCAAAGGGTCGGACGCAACTGAGTGACTAACACTTTCACTTTCTTTCCTTTACCATGTTTTTATAAACTGGTGCTCTTTTGGTCCTATCAGTCTGTTCAGGGAGGAGATCTAGGATAGGTACACACCTTTGACATCTGGTCTTTTTAATCAGGATGAAGTGACTCATGAAGAGCAGGTTTGCTCTTAAGAACATAAGGAGCAAGTGTTGCAAGGAGGGATATTGGAGCTGATGCTCTGATGATAAAATTGGATTGAAAGAGAGGCCACTGATGGTTGAAGGTAAGAGTGAATATTTAAAACCAAAACCTCTGGATCTGTGAATTGGGATGGTGTCTTTTCACAGAGACAGTTGTCACTCTGATATGGTTATAATATGTATCTTTGACTGTTGTTCATTTGCTGGTAATGTATCCATTCTATGCTGAGCCAAGCTCCAAACTTCTGTTCCTCTTTTTGTTCCTTTTTCATTTTATTCATGTTCATGCTCATAAAGGTTTGGTTGGATAAGAGCTCGTGAGACATAGAATTCGCCATCATTTGTGAATTCTTTGGAGGTAGTGATCTTTTTCATGAAGTCAGGGATACTAAGCCCCTATAACCCCATTCCCCGAGCTTACTAGTAAAATAGTTTATGGATACCTCTTGCTGTGGGCAGGAAGGAGGCTCTTCAAGGAAAGGAGTAGAAATTCTAGTTTCTTTCATGGAGGGTTGATGGCTCAGATGTGGAGAAGGAGGCTTTCTTGAACTCTGTCCAATGGAGACCAGATTTTGTCAGCCTGGTCTGATGTGGCTGGAAGGATAGAAGTGAGGCCTTAGTCAAAAAGGCTTATCTACTTCCCTGCAACTCTTGGTCCCCCAGCCTGGCCTCTGCCCATTAGAAAGAAATGAACTTATAATAAAAGTTATAGCAGAAATAGATGTTCAACAGTGTAGGCTTATATTACTTAATGCCTTGGGTCTTGGGTTTTTTTTAATTGCAAAGTTAATTTGATACTGAATTGAAACTATTATTCATAGAGTCTCATATATTCTTTGTGGTGCTTTTATGTATTTTATTAAATTTTTATAGTCAATATGTATTACTTTGAAAAAAAGTAATATTAAAACTGCAAAAATAAATTACATATAATCCCTCAGGCTACTATATCTATTTCCATTTTGAAGTGTTCTCTCTTTCAGTGTTTGTCAATTTTGTGTGATTTTGGAAAGCTTTAAAAAAGTAATTTATTGAGATGAAATTTACATAACATAAAATCAACCATTTTAAAAGTGAACAATTCAGTGGTATTAGTACATTCTTGGTGTTGTGCAATCATGTTCATCTAGTTCCAAAATATTTCTGTCTTAATTAAGATGATAGTCTGTATTAATCAGTAAAATCTCTTACTCAGTAAACAGTTTTCCTGCATTTCTCTGCATTTCTCTCTTTTTCCAGCACCTAGAAACAACTAATGCACATTCTGTTTTTGTGGATTTATTTATTCTAGAATTTGATATAAACAAAGTCATGTGTTACATGGATTGCATGACTTTGTTTTGCATCCTGTTCTTGTAGGTTTACCCATACTGTAGCATGCATGAATCAGTACTTTTCACTGTTTGTGGCTGCATAATATTCCATTGTAAGGATATACCACCATTTATTTATCTATGGATATTTGGGTTATTTCAACATTTTGAGGTTGTGAATAGTGCTGATGTGAATATGTACGTCTATGTTCTTGTTTCTCTGTTTTTCAATTCTTTTGGTTCTATGCCTAATTTATATTGGTATTAACCTAATTGCTGGGTTATAGGATGACTCTAAGTTTAAGTTTTTGAGGAACAGCCAAACTGGTTTCTACTGTGGCTGAACCATTATGCCTTCTAGCCAATAGTGTACAAGGGGTTCAATTTCTTCACACCCTTGGCAACACTTGTAATTTCTGTTTGACATACTTTTAACCATTGTGAACATGTCTTTTTATGCAATCAACTAAAGGCTGAGTTTTAAAATTTGTATTAACATCTAGCATTCATGTGTATTGGTGCATTTGATATTACCTGGATTGCCACTTCAGAGCAATTTTGTCCCATTATCCTACTTTTTCTCAGATCCTATAATTCATCCCTGTGACTACATTTGACCATTTTGAGCCCAGGGCTTATTGTTGGAGCAAATTCTCTTGCACCTGAGAATGACCTCTGTTTTAGACCTGAGAGTTCATACATGTTGGCCCCTGCTCTGCATTTTGACCAGCTGAACTTTCTTGAAGCATGAGCTCTGTCCTGAAAGCCAAGTAGCAGCAATCACATTTGGCTTCTACCGAAGCTCTGCTGAAAATAGGCATGTGTGTATGAGGTGAAAGAGGGAACAAAGGGGGCAACATCTTGGAGTGTGTGCTCTTCTTCAGCCTCACCCATATGCCCGCATTTCAAGCTCCCACTGGTCACAGGGATGAGAAGAAATAAGACTGTTCAGTTGGGCCAACAGTGTTTGGGGATAGAGAGGGAGGCAAAGATGGCCTTGTACCTACAGGAATGGACAGGATGAAAGGTGACAATGATTACTTTAAGCTGGATTTGCCTGCTGTAACTCAACTGGTGAATTAACTGATCAGGGAAAACTGAAAGAAGGCCAAATTCTCAACCTCAGTGTCATTGCCACTTTGTGCTGGATATTTGTGTGTCGTGGGAAGGCTGCCCTGTGAATGTAGGATGTTTAGCAGGGCCTCTGTATACTAGGTGCCAGTAGCACCCACATGCCCCTCTCCCTGCCCATCCAGACATTGCCAGTCTTCCCTGGGGTGGGGCAGGGTGGGGGGCAAAATGACTTCTAGTTGAGAACCTTGGGGCAAAGTGAATATTAATTTTTTCACTTATCAGTTGGCATTATCAGTGGGTTATTATTAGAAAGCTAGTATTGAGGTCCTGGGACACGCCAGGCACTGTGCTCAGCATTTACACTCATTTATTCCTCAGCGTATGCTTGGGTGTGTATTCTGCTAGGAACTGAATCAGTTCTGTGGGCTAACCACTGGAAAGCTCCTGCCTCTGTGGAGCTTCCATTCTGGCAGAGAGATGGGCAGATTGAAATAATCACACAAACATAAAGTCGCCACCCTGACAAGTGACAAAGTAGGGAGGGCTTTGAAGATTCTGGCAAAAGCAGTGCTCCCCATGACCAGGCTGTGAGCTGAGACTGTCACACGTATTCATTCCTGTGCTCCTTCCAACAACAGTATACGGCCCACCTCTGCTGGCATTCGTGCCTGTTCTGTAGTAAGGAAGCTGACTCTTAGATGGGTGACAGTCACGCAGATAGTAAATGGTGGAATTGGGATTTTGAACATAATGCTGCTACTGCTGCTATGTTGCTGTGCGACCCCATAGACGGCAGCCCACCAGGCTCCCCCGTCCCTGGGATTCTCCAGGCAAGACCACTGGAGTGGGTTGCCATTTCCTTCTCCAATGCATGAAAGTGAAAAGTGAAAGTGAAGTCGCTCAGTCGTGTCAGACTTTTAGCGACCCCATGGACTGCAGCCTACCAGGCTCCTCCATCCATGGGATTTTCCAGGCAAGAGTACTGGGGTGGGGTGCCATTGCCTTCTCCATTGAACGTAATGAGTTGTCCTCAAAGCCTGAGCTTCTAACTACCACCCAAGATACCATGAGTTGAGATTTGCAGAATGAATAGATGTTGAATGCTTAAGGTGGAGGCAGGAGGGAAATTGTTCCGAGGCAAAGACAAAAGTGAATGGGTGGACCTTCAGGCAGGGGAGAGAGTGGAGGAGTTAAAGGAGGCTGAATGGCGAGAGTGGTGCGGAGGGAAAGGGAAGCTACGTGAGGAGGCAGAGTCTCTGTTTCTGGGCTCTGCAGTCCACTTTTAAGAGATTCTTTACCCAAAACACCTTGGAAGTTTAAGTAGGGAGAGGACATGAGGTTTTCCCTTGTAACCACATTGAATACTTACAGCTATCCAATGAGGAAATAAATCATGTCATCAGTGAGATGCAGGGGATTTAGAGAGCCAAATACTTTGAGGCGGTCTCAAAATTGAGAAGTGACAGGGCTGGATTTACACTCATGCTGGTCCAATCTCAAGTCCACCCTTTGAACCACCACGCCACATAGCCCCCTGCTCCGGGCCCTTTGAGCTGACCGGGTCACTGAGCACACCTCCTCCATGCAGCCAGTGAGTAGATCTGACATCTGGAAATTCTGTCCAGGAGGGTTTTGATGTCTGAGCACAGACACGATTCCATGCATCTCCATAGTCATTCTTTAACTTTTGAGTTTTCTGGTCTCTGTTTTCTATCTTGCACTCCAGATCCAATTCACCCTTTCACCCTGCCCTCCCCTCGGCCCTGCTGTTTGGTCCTGGGACACTGCCCACGTGGCCTCCGATAAGAATCAGTCTATTCAAAGTAGCTGGCAGGTAGATGTCCTCTTTGCTCAAACATGCGTGAAGGTCTCCACTCCCTAGATCGCATGGGTGTGGAGTCTGGAGCTCTTGGGCTGGCCCTCTTCTGTTCTTTTAGAGATAGTGTATTTCCCCCTCCAGGTAAATTTCAAACTAGTGTTCATTTAAATATTAATTTGCACTTGCACCCTCTCTCCAGTGATATTATGACATCCTGTGGGGATTAGGCTGAGGGAGCCTCCTCGCTCGCTTTAATCACAGGTTTTGGCAGTGCCGGGACTTGCAACCGAGTCAGATCCTTCCCTTCACACCATCCCAAATGCTCTGCAGTGCTAACCGAATTGAAATGAGCCCCTTCATCTTACACATGGATAATTAAACTTCAAACACTGTTTATCTCCATCCCCAAATCCGCAGAATGCAGAAGCAAATTAATTTTAAATCTATATCTGCTTTAAATAGTAATTGTTTCATCAACATGCTTGATGGATAATTATATTCTTTGTTCATCCTCCCTGCAGACTTGAATAGGCCACATAATTCCTGGGTTGCTTTCATTTCTGTAATTAGATCATGTGACAGACCCTTACTATATTACAGTTGACTTGAGTTACTTCTCTCCCACCCACTTCTAAATTCTAAAATGGTTTCTCATGAATACTTAGATTATAACAGTCCAGCTTAATACGTAGCTATGAGTGCCTCACTTTAATCCTTTATTCTTCATTCACCTAATAATTTACTAGGGAGCAAGCCATCTTACTGGTGGTGGCTGCTACTTTTTTTCAAGAGTCTTCTCCAACACCACAGTTCAAAAGCCAGCTATATCCTTGTGTAGTTAAGAGTTTTTGTCCTTATTTTGAACTCCTCTTTCCCTAAAAGAGAACCCTTCTTGACCACATAGAAACACACTGTCTGGATCCCTCAAAGTCAATATTACCCTTATAGAAGGATTTAAGGTTCAAGCTGAACAAAAAAATGATATACTGGGCTTTTGTTTTTTGACCATCTGGGGTTTTGTGGAAAAAGAGGAAGTCACTTTCTTTATTAGAAAGATCAGTTTTGTCTCCAAGAATTTATTTTACTTGCTTGGATTCATCCCATAAAAATGAAAGCTGGACACTTGATGATTAGGTCAACATCAAGATCTATTCCCTAATCGGAATTTGTTTGCTCTGCACAATATGCCTGATTTTCTCTGGGTCTGTGCTAGAAATAGGATTGTTCAGCCAATCTGGCTCTCTCAGCTTCCTTTATCACTTGTGTCCTTTAGCTTCAGATTTTATTTCCCAGAGTTCTTGCAATTCTTAATATTTTTCTTATTTTTGTTATTGAGCTACACAAAACTGAATAAGGCATAGTGAATAAGACCTGATCCATAGTGTGTAAATTGGGGGAGTGATTGGAAGTTGGAGGGAGAGAGTATCTTTCGTCATTGTTTTTTTTATTTTATTTTTTAAAGTCACAGGGTGTCTGTAGTTAAAGTTCAACTTAACTAGGCTCTTTTTCCTCTATCGTGTTTCAAAATTACATACAAATTTGCATTGTCACTCCTTGGTCTTCTCAGCTTTATTCATTTCTTACTTTCTTTCCTACCTATGGAATATCTGTGTTTTTGATTGCTTTCTTTTAACTATGCAAATGTGATTTGGGGGCAGTATCTCATTATACTATTCTGATTCAGCTATGCATTTTGATAAGTTTCACCACCATATCCTGCCCATATTTCTCTAACTGAAAGGTTTTTTTGTGTGTAGATTATTTCACCATCCTTTTGGGTATTTGCAACATCTCCCGAGTAGACCTGTGGAATTAATTTTTGCATTTGTTATTCACCTTTCCAGATCACATGTGCAAGTGCTAAATTAAATGTGACACACTCACAGGTACCATTACAGTCCCAGATTAATAATTAACCTGTGTTAATGGATTCGTGATATGTTTTGGTTGGAGAATACTGACCCCAATTCGCTCCCTCTCTTCAGTGGAAGATCAGTCATTACATAGCTTTTATTTCTATATTTTCCACATCATCATATAAAAATCATCTGAGATGTATTGTGATTTTGATGCTGTTGTCAGATAAGGTCGAGCTGGGCAATATAAATGACTTTTAATCTTTAGATAGAAGGAATAATACAGTACAGTTCAGTTCAGTCACTCATTCGTGTCCGACTCTTTGCGACCCCATGAATTGCAGCACGCCAGGCCTCCCTGTCCATCACCAACTCCCGGAGTTCACCCAAACTCATGTCCATCAAGTCCGTGATGCCATCCAGCCATCTCATCCTCGGTCGTCCCCTTCTCCTCCTGCCCCCAATCTCTCCCAGCATCAGA
>SJYT01018888.1:566559-594808 GCA_006410635.1 Cephalophus harveyi | reverse complement strand
TCCATAGTTCATCAGGCACTCTATCTATCAGATCTAGGCCCTTAAATCTATTCCTCACTTCCACTGTATAATCATAAGGGATTTGATTTAGGTCATACCTGAATGGTCTAGCAGTTTTCCCTACTTTCTTCAATTTGAGTCTGAATTTGGCAATAAGGAGTTCATGATCTGAGCCACAGTCACCTCCCGGTCTTATTTTTGCTGACTGTATAGAGCTTCTCCATCTTTGGCTGCAAAGAGTATAATCAGTATGATTTCGGTGTTGACCATCTGGTGATGTCAGATGTGTAGAATCTTTTCTTGTGTTGTTGGAAGAGGGTGTTTGCTATGACCAGTGCGTTCTCTTGGCAAAACTCCATTAGACTTTGTCCTGCTTCATTCCATATTCCAAGGCCAAATTTGCCTGTTACCCCAGGTGTTTCTTGACTTCCTACTTTTGCATTCCAGTCCCCTATGATGAAAAGGACATCTTTTTTGGGTGTTAGTTCTAAAAGGTCTTGTAGGTCTTCATAGAACCATTCAACTTCAGCTTCTTCAGCATTACTGATTGGGGCATAGACTTGGATTACTGTGATATTGAATGGTTTGCCTTGGAAACTAACAGAGATCATTCTGTCGTTTTTGAGATTGCATCCAAGTACTGCATTTCGGACTCTTCTGTTGACCATGATGGCTACTCCATTTCTTCTAAGGGATTCCTGTCCGCAGTAGTAGATATAATGGTCATCTGAGTTAAATTCACCCATTCCAGTCCATTTTAGTTNTGAATGGTTTCCTTTGGAAACTAACAGAGATCATTCTGTCGTTTTTGAGACTGCATCCAAGTACTGCATTTCGGGCTCTTCTGTTGACCATGATGGCTACTCCATTTCTTCTAAGGGATTCCTGTCCGCAGTAGCAGATATAATGGTCATCTGAGTTAAATTCACCCATTCCAGTCCATTTTAGTTCGCTGATTCCTAGAATGTCGATGTTCACTCTTGCCATCTCCAAAATGACCAGTTCCAATTTGCTTTGATTCATGGACCTGACATTCCAGGTTCCTATGCAATATTGCTCTTTACAGCATTGGACCTTGCTTCTTTCACCAGTCACATCCACAGCTGGGTATTGTTTTTGCTTTGGCTCCGTCCCTAATATAGTACAGGAAGCCATATTATAGTTTTGTTATATTTTAGTATGGTTACCCAGGTGATGGTAAAACTGACAAGCAAGAAGGAGAGGGTGCAGCAACTCAGAGGTTGGCAGTGGCTGGGAGCTTGTCACACCCTCACACCAGAGAGACCACAGAGGGTGGAGGTGTCACCAGAGCCCAGAGTTGGGGATTTCTGCAAAGACTGGCTGGTGGAAGCAGGGAGCCCAAAGGCCACGGTTGCCTGTTGGAGCTGGAGGCACCCAGGAGAAATAAGCTGTAAGATGCCACCTTGAGCAGGGAGAGGAAAGGGTAAACAGCTTCCTTCCTCCTCCTACTTCAAGCTTTCTAGCCTCCCATTGGCTGTGCCTACCTGGAAGCCAAGAAATCCAGTCCTCAAATATGCAGGTTAGAGTGGGTGAAGTGCAGAGTCGATCTGGGAACAGAGATAAATGATCCACGCGGTTGTGCTGTGAAAGCTGGTACAAAGTCCTTTATGAATTTCAGTGAACTTGCCAATTCACTATTGCAATCACCTGTCTGTCTCTCTAGTCCATTCTGGACACACTACTAGGCTGGCCTTCCTAAAATACTGAGCTCACTTTTGCACGATGACCCTTAGTTCTTGCCGCATCAAACTTGAGTTCTTGAGGACTTTCCTCATCCAGATTGTCCTTGGCAACTCAGATCTAGCTTTAGTTCACATTTCTCTTGGCCCAATTCTTTGCCAGAGGAAGGGAGGAGCAAAGGTAAAGTAATGTTAGTTGACTGCCTGTTGTGCAACAGATACATCTGAGAACTTTATTCTCATATTATTGAATTCTCAAGTATTACTCTCACTTTTAGGTAGGTTGCTGAGGCTTAGTGAGGGAAGGCAACTGTCCCAAGGTGACATAGTCTGGCTAGAATTGGAGGTGGGTCCTTCTGACACCAAATCTTGTTTCCACTCTGCTGTGTTACCTTCCTGGTTTATTAATGCTTGGAGAAAAGAAACAATTTATTGAGGTTCACATGGTTGGTAAACACTAGCTGACAACTAAATCCATCTATTTTAGATTTACAAGATTTTCCTAGTAGTCATATTTTAGCAAGGTTTTATCCACTTATCTTTGGTTCAAGTCCTACTGTCTCAATGGTATTCCCCACCCCCCCGCTCCCCGCCACCCCACACACACCTGTATATCCCACATCAAGCTCTCCTTTCTTTGAACTTCTCTGGCACTTACACTTAAATACATAGAGTCATTGAGTTCTCAAAGTGCTTCATATAAGGGACATAGATTATGGAGTCAAGATGTAAATAGTATTGACAGCTATTTGTTAGATATTCCCCCATTATCTCTGTAAAATCCAAGTCTAGTGACTCAGTTAACATTTCATGTTTACTCCCAACCTGTATTTAGGAGTATGTTAAGTGCCTTGAAGTTTAGACAGAGAACTCCTATTTCTCCGTAATTTTTAAACTTTCGTGTGCAGAAGGATCACCCAGGATAGTGTTAAAATGCAGATTTTGACTCAGGAGATCTGGGGTGAGGCCTAGAGTTCTGCTGTTTTTTTTTTTCATTCTGATCTTTGTATTTTATTTCTTTTTTTATTGAAGTATTGTTGACTTACACTGTTAACTTCTATACAGCAGAATAGTTCAGTTAGATATATATACATTGTTTTTATATTCTTTTCCATTATGGTTTATCACAGGATATTGAATATAGTTCCCTGTGCCATAATAGGATCTGTTGTTTATCCATTCTATATATTATAGCTTGCATCTGCTAATTCCAAACTCCCCAGCCTTCCCTTCCCCACTGCACCTTCCCCTTGGCAACCACAATTCTGTTCTCTATAAACATGTTTTTGTTTCATAGATATGTTCATTTGTGCCATATTTTAGACTCCTCATGTAAGTGATATCACACAGTATTTGTCTTTATCTTTCTGGCTTCATTTAGTATGATAAACTCTAGGTCCGTCCATGTTGCTGCAAATGGCATTATTTTATTCTTTTTTATGGCTAATAGTCCATTGTGTTTATACTGCATCTTCTTTCTCCATTCATCTGTTGCTGGACATTTAGGCTGTTTCCATGTCTTGGTTATTGTGAAGAGTGCTGCTATGAACACTGGGGTGCATGTATCTTTCTGAATTATAGTTTTGTCTGGATACAGGCCCCGGGGTGGAATTGCTGGAACTTATAGCAACTCTAGTTTTAGTTTTTGAGGACTCACCATACTGTTTTCCATAGTGGCTGTTCCAACTTACATTCCCAACAGCAGTGTTCCCTTTTCTCCACACCCTCTCCAACATTTGTTATTTGTAGACTTTTTAATGGTGGCCATTCTGAGCTTTGTGAGGTGGCACCTCATTGTAGTTTTGCTTTGCATTTCTCTAATAATTCTACCGATGTTGTTAATCCTGGAACCACACTTTCAGTGCATCTAGACCACACATTTGCACATCAGAGGCAGCTGACAGCCTACTAAGGGCACTTATAATGGGTATGATGAACAGACAACTGCATGTGCTCAAATCCAGGAAACTGGGATAGCTGGCTGATGAAATTAAGGTTCATAATGTTGGAGGATGAGAAAGTGAGAGTCAAAGTATTAATGAGAATAAATTTGATGTGGGTGGGGCTGGCACAAAGTATTATACGGTAAGTGTTTGTGGCCCTTGAAAGCAAAGTTCTTATAGTCTATTGCCATTTTTAGAATTTTACTTGAGGGAAGGGTGACTGGAGGACATGTGAGGTGATGGCCCCTGGAGTCTTCTTGGAAGGGAGAAAGAGAAGGCTGTTCCTAGGCACAGCTCTGACTCAGTTGTCTCCAAAGAGGACCAGGAAGGTGTTCTTATGCATCTTAGTTTGGGGAATACATTGGGAGAGGCTTCATTGTGCTCTGAGGGCCTGAGTCTCTTCTCTTTTGCCAAATGCTAGCTGGGTGATTGGGCAGAAGAAATAGCTCTTAAGAGAGGAAAGAGGGTGACTGGTTATGTATATGTACATGTGTACCTGTGTGCATATATGTGCACACATGGTGTGATTTTGATATGCAGTAGACTGATGTGTGGAACTTAGCAGGGCCTCCCCGCTCAGTCACCTCTCCTGACCGTGGGCAGGTGTGCTGGTCCCCCAGGGTCAACTGTTCTGAGCAGTTGTTGGCTGTTTTTGGAGAAGAAGAGGAGAAGACTGGCCCTTCCCCACCACCTCCCACTGGGTCTCAGGAAAGTGCGCTGAGATGCCTCCTTGATGGTTAGACTCAAACTGAACATTTTAATAGAAATGGAAAAAGTTTACCTGAGAAACTGGTTAGGATAATCTTACTTCCATTTTCAAAAATCAATACTGTATTTTCTATAATTCAGTCTTCCCATTTTCTCCCAAATCCTTGTTACTGATAAAAAAATCACGACTGCCTTTGTCAGACATTTAACTGTGTATAATCCATACCATCTGCTGCAGACTTTTCCATTTTATTTTAGGATTTTAATGAAGCTTTTTATTTGTCCATTTCTATCTCTTATACTAAGCATTATGTCTAGGACTCAGCTCCCATTTCCTCAAACCATCTGGAAGAGGATTGGAGCAATCTCATGTACATTGCTGATTTTGGAACTGGATCAGACCCTTTTGGGAAGATTTGTACAATTTTCCAAAATTTGTACAATTTTTTGATCATGCTCCAGAATGTCCTTGCCCTTTGCTTAAATTTTATTCACAATGTGGTCTTCCCTAATTATCAAATAATAGCAATTTTTATTGACCTTAATTTTTTGGATGTTCACATTTGAAAAACTTTGGGGTGAAGGAGTAGAGTAGAAAAAGATAATCCTGGTAGAAATAAATAGTAACTATAAAGTATTACCACTCTCTTTTCTTCTATTAAACTTTAAGAATTTCTGATTTGCATTGGTCTAAGTAGATTGCTTTTTCATACTGTTCATGGGGTTCTCAAGGCAAGAATACTGAAGTGGTTTGCCATTCCCTTCTCCAGTGGACCACATTCTGTCAGACCTCTCCACCATGACCCGTCTGTCTTGGGTGGCCCCACGTGGCATGGCTTAGTTTCAGTGAGTTAGACAAGGCTGTGGTCCGTGTGATCAGATTGACTAGTTTTCTGTGATTATGGTTTCAGTGTGTCTGCCTTCTGATGCTCTCTTGCAACACCTGTCTTACTTGGGTTTCTCTTACCTTGGACGTAGGGTATCTCTTCACAGCTGCTCCAGCAAAGCACAGCTGCTGCTCCTTACCTTGGATGAGGTCACCCCTTCTGATCTTGAACATGGAGTAGCTCCTCTTGGCCCTCCTGCACCCGTGCAGCTGCTGCTCCTTGGACGTGGGGTTGCTCCTCTTGGCCGCTGCCTCGGGGTAGCTGGGGAAACAGTGTCAGACTTTATTATTTTGGGCTCCCAAATCACTGCAGATGGTGATTGCAGCCATGAAATTAAAAGACGCTTACTCCTTGGAAGGAAAGTTTTGACCAACCTAGATAGCATATTCAAAAGCAGAGACATTACTTTGCCAACAAAGGTGCGTCTAGTCAAGGCTATGGTTTTTCCAGTGGTCATGTATGGATGTGAGAGTTGGACTGTGAAGAAATCGGAGTGCCAAAGAATTGATGCTTTTGAACTGTGGTGTTGGAGAAGACTGTTGAGAGTCCCTTAGGACTGCAAGGAGATCCAACCAGTCCATCCTAAAGGAGATCAGTCCTGAGTGTTCATTGGAAGGACTGATGCTGAAGCTGAAACTCCAATACTTTGGCTACTTCATGCGAAGAGTTGACTCATTGGAAAAGACCCTGATGCTGGGAGGGATTGGGGGCAGGAGGAGAAGGGGACGACAGAGGATGAGATGGCTGAATGGCATCACCAACTTGGGCATGAGTTAGGGTAAACTCTGGGAGTTGGTGATGGACAGGGAGGCCTGGCTTGCTGCAATTCATGGGGTCGCAAAGAGTTGGACACGACTGAGCGACTGAACTGAACTGAACTGAACTGAAGTACATTGGTTCTATCCTCTCTTCTAGAAAAGACTGTAAGATCTACTAGTGTTGAGATTCTGTATTTTCATCTGTGTCTCTAGTGCTTGGTATGTAAGTGCTCATAAATACTGATAAATAAATCAATGAATGATTTTTTTCTGATTATTATTATTGTGGTCCAGTGATAGGAACTTTTTCCGAATTCTGTCGCAGACTGACTTGGAGGTGCAGGCCAATCTTTTCCTTCATAAAGTGAAAGTTAATTTCCCTAAAGTTGATTCTTATATTCCTTTTATTTTGTTCCTTCCTATCTATATATCTGGGCTTCCCTGATGGCTCAGTGGTAAAAAATCCACCTACAATGCAGTATGAGATAGATAGTATCACAGACTCAATGGACATTAATCTGAGCAAACTCCAGGAAGTAGTGGAGGAGCATGCTATAGTCCACAAGGTCACAAAGAGGTGGTCACAACTTAGAGACTGAACAACAGCAATCTATACACCTACCTATAAGCACAGTATTGCATTTCTATATGAAAAGACTATATAGAAACACAAACGCTTTATAATTTATTTTTTAAACCATTTTAAAAAAGCCTCCTTTTATTCAGATTGCCTAAGAGCTTTCACACAGATGATTGAGGGTATAAGCTAGAACAAAATTAGGAATACTACCAAACCAGAGACAACAGTCAAATAAGGCATTGCAGTTAAACCGTGATCAATATGGGCTATCATCCATCATAGCTGGATTCACGTTTTATGTTCTTCTCAATCAAAATCAGTCCCTCTGACACTATTAGTCTTAGAACAGCCTGTTCTTTCCAAGCATTGTTACAACCTGCCTTATGTTGACACATTATTTTATTCATCTCTGAGTCCCCTAGTATCTGAATGAGCAAGAGGCCGAGTTGTCAGTTTGAGCCTACCAGGTCAGGATTGTTGGAGGGAACAGTAACCCTGTGCATCTGGGTGCTGACTCACGAGTGGTAGGTTGGCCCCACACGAAACATCTGGGAAAAGTCTTCCAGAGGCGTTTGATGGTGGCGGTTTATTTCTAAGTAGTGTCAGACTCTTGTGAACCTATGGACTGTAGCCCGCCAGGCTCCTCTGCCCATGGAATTTCCCAGGCAAGAATACTGGAGTGGGTTTCCATTGCCTTCTTCAAGGATTTATAATCTCTGTTTGTTGTGAATCATCTCACCTTAAAAGTTCAGAGGGGGAATTAAACTGAGGGGGTTTGAGTGCTGGCCTCATCTCTTTCCAGGGATGACACCCTGAGCATGTTACTGGTGTTCTGAGTCTATAAAATGTAGACATGAATGAAGTACAAATGAGGTAATGTATAGTGTCTTGATAAGGCCTCCAAGGCCATGGCCCTCATGTATCCCACTATTCTTCTTTTGCTCTCTGAATTTCACCCACATTGTGTTCAGTTCCTCAAAGGCTCTAAACTCCCACCTACTTACCACAGGGCCTTTGCATGTGTAGTTCCCTCTGCCACCCCCACTTTTTATTTCATAAGTTCTTGTTCATACTTTGAGGTTTAGCCAGATTGCCTGATCTCCCTCAAGTAAGTTGATACCCATGGAAGGTGTATTCTGAGGTTGGAAGACTTAATTGTCATTAAATAAAAATTGTGTCATAATTAGTTCAGTTCCTCTACACTTTCCACCCATGAGAATATAAGCTCCATGAGGGCAGAGATCATGCCTGTATTACTCACCTCATATATGCAGTGTTTAGCAGGGTGCCTGGCACAGAGTAGCTTTAAAAATGCTATTACATGAATGAGTAAATGAATGAAAAGTTACTAACACAAGCAAAACACAAACTAGGTGCACAGTAATTTTTATTTCTAATCCATTCTTACAATTGCCTTCATTTTTGCAACTCTGCATGGAGAGTAAGAAAAATAAAGCATTTGTGATTTGCACAGGTATGCTGTGACATGACCTCCTTCAGTTGCCTGAAAATTTTTTCCTTGGCCATCCCTCTAGGTCCATAATTCTAAAGCCTCACTTTGTACCAGAATTCACTGGGAACCATTGTAAAGTCGCAAACGTTGTAATCATTGTAGGGTGGGGTCTGCACATCAGCATTTTAAAATGCTTTCCAGGTGATTCTAATGTGCAGCCAGAGTTGAAAATCACTGCTTAGATAAGGAATTATTTTAAAGACTGGATGGATGAAATTCAAGAATGTCTGTGTCTGTAAAAGTCATGTTTGTTGGAGTGGGTTACACAGCTTAGTATCTACCAGCACTTTTGAACCAACTGATCAGATTGGCCTTTGGAGGAAGGGAGGAAGAAGAGAATCATCATCAGAGCGGTAAATCATCAGATATACATAAATGTCCTGAATGGGTAGCAGCCCACGGTGGATATAATCAGGTGGAATCCTGCAAACACTACCCTCATCTTCTCAACATTGCCAGTATACAGGCTTTGTCCAGATCCACCACGCTGTTATCTCCAGGAATGAGTCACCCTGGGCTAGTCCTGGCTGTGCCTTTTCCTAGATGAGACAGTGCTGGGATGGGTGTCTTGTGTGGAAACAGCTTCAGGGTCATTGCCCCTGGAAGATGCTATAGAGGGGAGGGGTCTGAATGTGCTATGGGACAGGATTTTGGAAGCCATTTGGCAAAGATGATGGTAAAGAGCTAGCAAGCTTTGGCTTCAAAGAATGAATTTATAGGCTTCTTAAATTAAAAGGAAACTAGAAGAAAAGTAAAATAATAATTTGGAGCTTAAAGGCTCTCTGGTGTAGTATAAATGCTCAGTCTCAGAACTTTGTTAAAGCAGGGGTCGGCAAACTATGGAGTGGAGTACAAAGCCTGTCTGTTTTTGTATAACTTGAGAGCTGAAAATGGTTTTTATATCTTTCAAATGGTTGAAAAATCAAAATAAGACTATTACATGACCCATGAAAATTCTAAGAAATGCAAATATTAGTGTTCATAAATGTTATGGCAACGTAGCCATGCTTATTGTTTTTATATTGCTTATGGCTGCTTCTTTCCAACAAGGAAAGAGTTGAGTCATGGTGACAGGCTGGTAGCCCATGAAGCCTAAAAGATGAACTGTCTGGCTCTTTGCAGAGTTTGTTGACTCCTCTGTTAAAGAATCAGAAGAGGAACTAGACAGAAGGGTTAACCCTGGGTGAAAAGAGGAGTGGGACACAGGAGAAAGGAGGATACAACTGTCATTACCATGATGTTTTCTAAGTGCCCATTAACCCTCTCAACCATCCTCAAAGGCATCAGGGTCCCAGCAAAGCACAGAAGCAACTTCACATTGAGATCACTGGAAGAGGCTTTAATTAGTAGACTATTTGCAAAGTGAGAGCAGGGGAAAGCACAGTTTCGCTGGGCTAGTAGCAAAGGAGCTGTCACCTCTGGGCCTGGAGGGTTGAGGTTAGGGGAAGAATTTCCAAAGCCCAGAAGTAAGCATGTAGATAGGGCTGTCTGGAGAGCACGTGACCTTCACTTGAAGGACACAGCCCGTCAGATAGGATAGGGACCAGGAGACAGTCCATGGCTTCACTGTCCCCCTCTCACACATTTCCCTTCCTGCAGTCTCCTACTGTGGCAGGAGCCTCTTGCACCCAACAAGAGAGTCTGTAGAAGAATTTCCTCCAGGCCTGTGGATGTCTTCTGGGCAGACAGGGCTAGTGAAGGTTGCAAAGGGGTCTGTAGGGGCAAACAGAACATATCCTCCCCAAGTGGGTACCACTGCCATCATTGGGCCCCGCTTGCCCACAGATGATACAAGTTAGGTTTATTTAAATAGTGTCTCTCTAGCCCTGTTCTTTTTTGCCTTTTCATACTGTTCATGGGGTTCTCAAGGCAAGAATACTGAAGTGGTTTGCCATTCCATTCTCCAGTGGACCACATTTTGTCAGAACTCTCCACCATGACCCATCCATATTGGGTGGCCCTACACGACATGACTCATAGTTTGATTGAGCTAGACAAGGCTGTGGTCCATGTGATCAGTTTGGTTAGTTTTCTGTGATTGTGGTTTTCATTCTGTCTGCCCTCTGATGGAGGATAAGAGGCTTATGGAAGCTTCCTGATGAGAGAGCCTGACTGAATCTTGTTCTGATGGGCGGGGCCATGTTCAGTAATTCTTTAATCCATTTTTTTGTATTGGATGGGGCTGTGTTCCTCCCTGTTGCTTGACCTGAGGCCAAACTATGGTGAAGGTAATGAAGATAATGGTGACCTCCTTCAAAAGGTCCCATGCACACACTGCTGCACTCCGTGCCTGGGACCCTGAAGCAGGCCACCGCCAACCCTTGCCTCTGCTGGAGACTCCTGATTCTGGGAAAGACTAGGGCAGGAGGAGAAGGGGATAATAGAGTTTGGGATGGTTGGATGGCATTATCAACGCGATGGACATGAGTTTGAGTAAGCTCCGGGAGTTGGTGACAGACAGGGAAGCCTCGTGTGCTGCAGTCCATGGGGTTGCAAAGAGCCAGACATGACTGAACTGAACAGAACTGAACTAAGCCCTGATCTAAGTAGCTCAGAGGGTGAAGAATCTGCCTGCAGTGCAGGAGATCTGGGTTCGATCCTGGGGTTGGGAAGATCCCCTGGAGGAAGGCGTGGCAACCTCTCCAGTATTCTTGCCTGGAAAATCCCCATGGACAGGAGACTGGTGGGCTACAGTCTATGGGGTCACAAAGAGTCAGACACAGCTGAATGACTAACCACGGCATACCATAGCCCTGTTCTAAAGACTGGGCTAGAATTTGAATCCAGACACTCTGATTGCAGGACCCACATTCTCCCCATTGTGTTATCCTGAGTTCAGGTGGAAGAGACCTTAGAGGGAATCCAGCTTCCTCTCTCCCAGCTCAGGAATGACTTTTGTGGCACAGTTTTCAGGTGGCCCTCTGGTCACTACTTGACTATACGCTGCATGGGGACCATCCACAGTCTTGTGGGAATTTTTTTTTTCCTATTAAAGGATCCTTCTGTAACTGGAAAGTTATTCCTTGCATTGGACAAACCCAGGAGGTCACATTTCTAATTTTAAAAATTATGTGTCTGTATGGGTATATATATACACATACACACACTACATATATACATGTAAATGTAGATATTTGAATCACCAAGTTTTCCTCTTTACCCGCTTATGTTTTTCTTTTCAGGGTTACTAAAAAATTCCTCTATTTCTGTTTTCCTTTCTGTGGCCCTCAGGGTGTCCTTTTCTGGATTCAGTGGTATGATGTTTTTCAGTGGATACTCCCTGCTCGAGCCAGATGGTCATGTCTCATAGCCTTCTTCTTCATTCAAAATCACAACCTTTGATTAAAGGAGCTTGGGGTACAAGTTTTCCTTTTCCTTTTGTTTTAAAGGGCCGAGCTCTTAAAATTCATGGCAGGTACATTACCAGGTCTTCTGGTGGCTTCTCAGCCCTGTGTGAGTCAGTGGAAGTGAGTGGTGGTCAGGGAGAATGATGCATCTTTTCAGTTGTTTTAGTTTAATTTTAAAATAATTTATTTATTTTTGATTGCAGGATAATTGCTTTACAGTGTTGTGCTGGTTTCTGCCATGCATCAACATGAATCAGCCATAGGTATACACAAGTCCCCTCCCTCTTGAACCTCCCTCCCACCTCCCACCCTATCCCTCAGCTCTAGGCTGTCACAGAGCACCAGGCTGAGCTCCCTATGGTCAAGTATATATTTCAGTGCTGCTTTCTGGGAGTGATGCATCTTGGCAGGCTTTGCACCAAGTCACACACACTCCAGGAAGAAGGTTCACCTGTGAATGGCCACATCAGGCCCCCAGATGGGCCTTTTGTGTATCACAGTGGGATTGCCTACTAGACACATTTTGTGCTGGATGTGGTAACAGGATACCTCAGACCTGCTGGTGCTCATGAGTCCTTATTGTTTCGTGAACATAGGATGTGATTTCTTTCTCAGGGTAAATCTAGGACTTGATTGAACTCTGTTCGATGACTGTGATAATAACAGCAGAGTTTACTGAGTACTTACTACTTAGTATACCAGGAATAGTTGGCAATATTTACCATTTGCCTCCAAAGAATCTTTTTTTGTGCTTTTATATTTTTAAGTCATTTTATGAGTAATTTGTAGAAGTAAAATCACAGATAGTGTGAAGATAGATTTATTAGAAATTTTAATAAAAATTTCAACATAGAAAATCCCAATTCCTGGTTTAGAAGGTGAAAAATGAAAGTGTTAGTCACTCAGTCATGTCTGGCTCTTTGCAACCCCATGAACTGTAGCCTACCAGGCTTCTCTGTGCATGGGATTCTCCAGGCAAGAATACTGGAATGGGTTGCCATTTCCTTCTACAGGGGATCTTCCCAATCCAGGGGTCAAACCGGGGTCTTCCGCATTGCAGGTATGTTCTTAATCATCTGAGCCCCCCAGGTTTAGAAGGTACATACACCACAAATGGGCAACTTCCTTTGAATACCATTCAACCGCAGTCATTGACTGTCATGTATGATTCTGGAACATATCCATCTTGTAAATCTGATTCCAGATTTTAAATACACCTCTATAAGTTTTAACTTATCATTGCTTTTGATTTTTATCTTCTTGCAGTTAACATCATCAAAATATACTTTTGAAAAATTTGATGGCTCATAGTTTTGAGAGGACAGCCATCTTTTTTCCATAATTGTAAAACATTTCAGATTTATAAACATGAATTAGTGATCAGTAGATTTTTTTAAATTTGCATTATTTCTTTCTTTCATCCACCCTTTTATACATACCTGTCTTGTCTGCTTATGACCCATATCAAGCAAAATTTCAGTGTACAGTCATCATAAAGATGAAAGAATATTGAAATTCATCTTTTTAGCAAAACAGGATGGGCCAGGTTCTGATCAGAAAACATTGCATGATAAAGTTCTTACTGGGTGATTATCTCATTGAGAACACCACATTGCCTTTTAATCTTTAGAAACAGAGTATCCACTCAATGATTCTAGAGTTTGAGAAAATTTGTCTAGCATATCATCATCTGAAGACTCATAGTCTGAGATTTTGGTTACATGCAATCTCTTGCATTGATCTTATGATTTGTGTAATACTTGTGAAATAACAGTGGAAACAGTGTCAGACTTTATTTTTGGGGGCTCCAAAATCACTGCAGATGGTGACTGCAGCCATGAAATTAAAAGATGCTTACTCCTTGGAAGAAAAGTTATGTCCAACCTAGATAGCATTTTCAAAAGCAGAGACATTACTTTGCCGACTAAGGTCTGTCTAGTCAAAGCTATAGTTTTTCCTGTGGTCATGTATGGATGTGAGAGTTGGACTGTGAAGAAGGCTGAGCACTGAAGAATTGATGCTTTTGAACTATAGTGTTGGAGAAGACTCTTGAGAGTCCCTTGGACTGCAAGGAGATGCAACCAGTCCATTCTGAAGGAGATCAAACCAGTCCATTCTGAAGGAGATCAGCCCTAGGATTTCTTTGGAAGGAATGATGCTAAAGCTGAAACTCCAGTACTTTGGCCACCTCATGAGAACAGTTGACTCATTGGAAAAGACTCTGATGCTGGGAGGGATTGGGGGCAGGAGGAGAACGGGACGACAGAGGATGAGATGGCTGGATGGCATCACGGACTCGATGGACATAAGTCTGAGTGAACTCCAGGAGATGGTGATGAACAGGGAGGCCTGGCGTGTTGTGATTCATGGGGTCGCAAAGAGTCGGACACGACTGAGTGACTGAACTGAACTGAACTGTGAAACAACTTCCTCTGCAAATTTCCTTATTTTTGCCACTATGGGTAGAAAATAAAAATTATAAATTCTCAACTGTGTTGACTGAAAGATATTTTAAAAATTACAAAGATGTTATCCCCTGTCTTCTCTTAATCCTTGAAAGATGCTGCAGTACTTGGGGTAAAACAATAGGAAAACTGAAGGATGATGTAATACTGATGGTTTATTTTATTATTGCATGAAACTTATAGGCAATTTCATTATTTTTCCATTACACGTTAATGTTTTTATCATAATTGAGAATAATTGGTGAGTAATATCAAATAATGCCTAAAGTGATGAATAGCAAAATATTTTAAGATATAGGAAAAATGAAATTGCTAAGATCCCATAATATATCTTAAGTTTATAAAAAGTCAAGATATAGTGAGTTTCATTCTGTTTTTTAAAAAAGCAGATCTCTTTGTTCATTGGAAGACTTCTAGGAAAAAGTAATAGCACTGAAACATTACTTCCTACAAGCAGGACTGCTCAAAAACAAAGCTCAAAAGCAAAAATGAAGACCCAACATCCCTGATGTTATCGTGACAGTTAACATAGTTAACATGTATTTAGGTACTATGCTAAAAAAAATTGATGAACATGACCAAAACCAGTTAATGGATCAAAATAATAATAGAGTTTCAGTCTTGGATGATGAAAAGATTCTGGACGTGGATAGTGATGATGGTTAGACAAAAATGTTAATGTACTCAACGCCACTGACTTATACACTTAAAAATGGGGGTTAAAATCATAAAATTTATGTTATGTATATAATAAAAACTCTTTACATGTAAAACAGCATGCATTTTTGGCTGAAATGGCTGCTGACACTCACAGAACATAAACATGCTCATGTCCCAAAGGACAAGGAAAACAGCTCCCCGGGCCCCCACCCTTTGCTTCCATTGGACTGTTGCTGTGTGTTGCCTCCTTCAAGCTCTGTTTACAACTGGTCCTGACACTTCACACCACTTCTAGTAGCCATGCACTTGCCAGATGGTAGTATTTCTCACTAATCTCTATCATCTCCATTGATGTCAAGCTCAATTAGCTATTATAACATATTTGAGGAAAGTATATGTGATTAGATGACTGTTAGTAGAATTGTTTCTGCAAAAGTTGGGTTATGAATTCTAAATCTGTGTACTATCTAAATATCTTTAAAAAATGAATTACATAGGGCTTCCCTGATGGCTCAGTGGTAAAGAATCTACCTGCCAATGTAGGAGACATGGGTTTGATCCCTAATCTGGGAAGATCCCACGTGCTGTGGAGCAACAAAGCTGGTGTGCTACAACTGTTGAGCCAGTGCTCTGGAGCCCGGGAACCGCAACTACTGAGCCCACGTGATGCGACTACTGAAGCTCATGAGCCCTAAAGCCCGTGTTCTGTAACAAGTCACTGCGGGGAGAAACCTGTGCACCACAGCTAGAGAATAGCCCACTCTTGCCACAACTAGAGAAACACCCACACAGCAAAGAAGACTCAGCACAGTTCAGTTCAGTTCAGTTCAGTCGCTCAGTCGTGTCCGACTCTTTGCGACCCCATGAATCGCAGCACGCCAGGCCTCCCTGTCCATCACCATCTCTCGAAGTTCATTCAGACTCACGTCCATCGAGTCCGTGATGCCATCCAGCCATCTCATCCTCAGTCGTCCCCTTCTCCTCCTGCCCCCAATCCCTCCCAACATCAAAGTCTTTTCCAATGAGTCAACTCTTCGCATGAGGTGGCCAAAGTACTGGAGTTTCAGCTTCAGCATCATTCCTTCCAAAGAAATCCCAGGGTTGATCTCCTTCAGAATGGACTGGTTGGATCTCCTTGCAGTCCAAGGGACTCTCAAGAGTCTTCTCCAACACCACAGTTCAAAAGCATCAATTCTTCGGCACTCAGCCTTCTTCACAGTCCAACTCTCACATCCATACATGACCACAGGAAAAACCATAGTCCATTGAGTCCGTGATGCCATCCAGCCATTTCATCCTCAGTCGTCCCCTTCTCGTCTTGTCCCCAATCCCTCCCAGCATCAAAGTCTTTTCCAATGAGTCAACTCTTCACATGAGGTGGCCAAAGTACTGGAGTTTCAGCTTCAGCATCATTCCTTCCAAAGAAATCCCAGGGTTGATCTCCTTCAGAATGGACTGGTTGGATCTTCTTGCAGTCCAAGGGACTCACACGAGTCGTCTCCAACACCACAGTTCAAAAGCATCAATTCTTCGGCACTCAGCCTTCTTCACAGTCCAACTCTTACATCCATACATGACCACTGGAAAAATCATAGCCTTGACTAGACGGACCTTAGTCGGCAAAATAATGTCTCTGCTTTTGAATATACTATCTAGGTTGGTCATAACTTTTCTTTCAAGGAGTAAGTGTCTTCTAATTTCATGGCTGCAGTCACCATCTGCAGTGATTTTGGAGCCCAAAAAAATAAAGTCTGACACCGTTTCCACTGTTTCCCCACCTATTTCCCATGAAGTGATGGGACCAGATGCCATGATTTTCATTTTCTGAATGTTGAAGACTCAGCACAGCCCCAAATAAATAAAATTATAAAAGAATGAAATTCATAGAGAAGCATTATTATTCTATTCTAATAAAACTCGCATTGATGTGAATAAAATAGGGAGTATAAGTAGGCAGCAGAATGATTTCTATTACTGGAGTGGAAAATAAAATATTATTCATAGCTCAAAGATAAAGTTATGTCAGGGTAAGGATCTAATGGGGTCTAGAGCTGGGTGTTTTAGAGCTGTAGTTCCTGCCTGGTTGGCTGAGGGCAGTTGTTGTGATGAGGATTGTCTGTCCAGATTCCACTCATGATGTCTGCTGAATGGTCATTTTGAGTCATTAGGAGAAAGACTGTCTCCAGCATTCAGAGGGTCCAGTCAGGCTGAAGGGTGACGCAGAGCACTGAGATCGTGTCTACGTGCTGTTTTCCTTAAAGGAGTCCTTGAACCACTTTCCAGGTCTGTGCTGAAAATGCAGATTCCAGGGCCTCACCCATAACCTACTGAGTCAGAAATTCCTTAGGTGATCTTTTTTTGTAGTAAAGCCTGAAAATTACTTCTCTGTCGGTGTCTCTTCAGGTAGGAAGAAGGAGTGGAAGGTAACAGAAGGAAACAGACCAAGAGGAAATGTTGGAGATTGTTAATAGTGTACGTAGGGTCTGATGGAAGATCTAGGAAACAGGAATGTGAGAAGAGCTGTCAAAAAGAGATGTCTCAGGAGACTGTTAATTTACTCACTTGGTTGAAAATGCAAGAGAGGGAGGCAGAGGTGAAGCATGGTAACCTAGGAGGCCAGAGGCAGGGCAGCGGGTGGGTGAGGGGCACTGGCCCTCACCATCAGGAGGGCGTGGGGATGCTCCCAGCACAGGACCTGATAGGCTGGCGCTAAGAGCCACGCTGCCACAGTCACGAGCCTTCCGCTGCCTGTCCCTGGCTTGGAGGTGAAACTTGCACACCTCGTGTCCTGTCACACCTTGCTCATGTTAGACAATAAGTAGTTGCAATTTCTGTGGGTCTTATTACACACTTAACACCCAAGCTGTGGACATGGGGAGCTTTGCGGTGTGGCTTTTTTAAGCCTCCGAAGGCTTAAAGAACAGACTTGCTTAATGGAGCTGATCAAAGTGGAGCCCATTCAGTGACATACTGGTCCCTGTCAGGGAGAGCATTTCAAATGCTGGGATCCGTGTTAGCAAAGCCATGAGTAGGGTGAGGAAAGAACCAAGCGGTTGGGAGTCACGAACACGTGTACGTGTTCGTGACGCAAAGCTGCAGAGAGCAGCCTTCTGAAGACTTTGTAAGTCTGTGATTTGTCCTGAAGGCCATGGGGAGCCATGGAAGTGGTTTAAGCTAGAGAATGATGTGATGAGATTTATTTTTAGCTTAGGAAGTACTATGCCTGGGCTGTTGTTTGATTTTATCAGTGACAAGAGAATCAGACATGGGGCAAGTTAGTTACTTTTTCATTTGCTCTCTAGGCAAGAGAAAAATACACATTTTGAGGACTTTGGTGGTGCTTAGTTTCCTAAGTCACATGGCTGGGTTTGGCCTCCATCATTCTCCTTATTCCCTACTGTCCACCTTTTCTGATGTGTTTTGAAAAGGAAACAAAGATACTTTCCCTAAATCCAAACAGGAATTGGGAAGGAAAGCTTGGGGATGAATTTATCTTTTAGACTTTTCTCATATACTTTTCCAAAATTTGAAAATAATTATTACAGAAATGAGCCACCTGGTGGCTCAGATGGTAAAGAATCTGCCTGCAATGCAGGAGACCTGGGTTCAATTCCTGGGTTGGGAAAATCCCCTGGAGAAGGGCATGGCAACCTGCTCCATTATTCTTGCCTGGAGAATTCCAAGGACTGAAGAGCTTGGCAGGGTACAGTCAATGGGGTTTGCAAACAGTTGGAAACAACTGAGCAACTAATACTTCCACTTTCATTACAGAAAAGGATGCAAATGTTAGTGACTTTTAAAAGTTATTGATAAGCCTGTTTATTTTTGCAAAAAGAAATCTAATAAAAATAAGGCAGAAGGTTATGGAGTTTATTATCTATGGTGCTGTGTGGGAACCAGGTGCAGGGGAAGGGACCTTTCTTTGTACCTGGTGGCTTGGTTTTGACTTACTGTGGATGGTGACTGCAGCCATGAAATCAGAAGGCGATTGCTTCTTGGAAGGAAAGCTGTGACAATCCTAGACGGTGTTCAAAAGCCAACAAAGGTTGACACTGGTTGACACTCTGCTGACAAAGGTCCGTATAGTCAAGGCTATGGTCTTCTCAGTGGTCACGTATGATTGTGAGAGTTGGGCCATAAAGAAGGCAGAATATCGAAGAATTCATTTCAGTTCAGTTGCTCAGTCGAGTCTGACTCTTTCGCAACCCCGTGGACTGCAGCACGCCAGGCTTCCCTGTCCATCACCAACTCCTGGAGCTTGCTCAAACTCATGTCCATCGAGTTGGTGATGCCATCCAACCATCGCATCCTCTGTCATCCCCTTCTTCTTCCACCTTCAATCTTTCCCAGCATCAGGGTCTTTTCCAATGATTTGGTTCTTCACATCAGGTGGCCAAAGTATTGAGTTTCAGCTTTAGCATCAGTCCTTCTTATGTATATTCAGGACTGTTTCCTTTAGGATAGACTGGTTGGATCTCCTTGCAGTCTAAGGGACTCTCAAGAGTCTTCTCCAACACCACAGTTCAAAAGCATCAATTCTTCGGTATTCAGTTTTCTTGATAGTCCAACTCTCACATCCATACATGACTACTGGAAAAACCATAGCTTTGACTAGACGAACCTTTGTTGGCAAAGTAATGTCTCTGTTTTTTAATATGCTGTCTAGGTTTGTCATAGCTTTTCTTCCAATGAGCAAACGTCTTTTAATTTTATGGCTGCAGTCATCATCTGCTGTGATTTTGGAACCCAAGAAAATAAAGCGTGTCACTGTTTCCATTGTTTCCCTATCTATTTGCCATGAAGTGATGGGACCAGATGCCATGATCTTAGTTTTCTGAATGTTGAGTTTTAAGTCAAAATTTGAAAAAGTCAAGCTTTTTCACTCTTCTCTTTCACTTTCATCAAGAGGTTCTTTAGTTCTTCTTTACTTTCTGCCATAAGGATGGTGTCATCTGCTTATCCGAGGTTATTGATATTTCTCCCGGAAATCTTGATTCCAGCTTGTGCTTCCTCCAGCCCAGCGTTTCTCATGATGTACTCTGCATATAAGTTAAATAAGCAGGGTGACAATATACAGCCTAAACGTGCTCCTTTCCCAGTTTGGAAACAGTCTGTTGTTCTATGTCCGGTTCTAACTGTTCCTTCTTGACCTGCGTACAGATTTCTCAGGAGGCAGGCAAGGTGGTCTGGTATTCCCATCTCTTGAATAATTTTCTACAGTTTGTTGTGATGTACACAGTCAAAGGCTTTGGCATAATCAATAAAGCAGAAGTAGATGTTTTTCTGGAACTTTGCTGCTTTTTTGATGATCCAATGCATGTTTGGCAGTTTGATCTCCGGTTCCTCTGCCTTTTCTAAATCCAACCTGAACATCTGGAGGTTCATGGTCCACATATTCTTGAAACCTGGCTTGCAGAATTTTGAGCATCATTTTGCTAGCATGTGAGATGAGTGCAAATTGTGCAGTAGTTTGAACATTCTTTGGCATTGCCTTTCTTTGGGATTGAAATGAAAACTGACCTTTTCCAGTCCTGTGGCCACTTCTGAGTTTTCCAAATTTGTTGGCATATTGGGTGCAATACTTTAACAGCATCATTTTTTAGGATTTGAAATAGCTCAAGTGGAATTCCATCACGTCCAGTAGCTTTGTTCGTAGTGATGCTTCCTAAGGCCCACTTGACTTCACATTCCAGGATGTCTGGCTCTAGGTGAGTGATCAAACCATCATGGTTATCTGGGTCATGAAGATCTTTTTTTGTCTAGTTCTTCTGTGTATTTTTGCCACATCTTTTTAATGTCTTCTGCTTCTGTTAGGTCCATACCATTTCTGTCCTTTATTGTGCCCATCTTTGCATGAAATGTTCCCTTGGTATCTCTACTTTTCTTGAAGAGATCTCTAGTCTTTCCTATTCTATTGTTTTCCTCTATTTCTTTGCACTGATCACTGAGGAAGGCTTTCTTATGGCTCCTTGCTATTCTTTGAAACTCTGCATTCAAATGGGTATATCTTTCCTTATCTCCTTTGCCTTTAGCGTCTCTTCTTTTCACAGCTATTTGTAAGGCCTTCTCAGACACATTTTGTGTTTTGCATTTCTTTTCCATGGGGATGGTCTTGATCACTGCGTTCTGTACAATATCAGGAACCTCTGTCCACAGTTCTTCAGGCATTCTGTTTACCAGGTCTAATCCCTTGATTCTATTTGTCACTTCTACTGTAAGGGATTTGATTTAGGTCATACCTGAGTGGTCTAGTGGTTTCCCCTACTTTCTTCAATTTTAGTCTGAATTTGGCAATAAGGAATTCATGATCTGAGCACAGTCAGCTTCCAGTCTTGTTTCTGCAGACTGTATAGGGCTTCTCCATCTTTGGTGCAAAGAATATTATCAGTCTGATTTCAGTATTGATCATCTGGTGATGTCTGTCTGTAGAGTCTTCTCTTGTGTTGTTGAAAGAGGGTGTTTGCTATGACCAGTGCATTCTTTTGGTAAAACTCTGTTGTCCAAGAATTATTGCTGAATACTTGAAAACGTGTTGCTGAGGAATTGCTGCCTTCCAACTGTGGTGCTGAAGACTCCTGAGAGTCCCTTGGACAGCAAAGAGATCAAACCAGTCACTATTAAAGTAAATCAACCCTGAATAATTATTGGACTGAGCTGAATTTGAAGCTCCAGTATTTTGGTTATCTGATGTGAACAGATGAGTCATTGGAAAAGTCTCTGATGCTGGGAAAGTTTGAGGACAGAAGGAGAAGAGGGCATCAGAGGATGAGGTGGCTGGATGGCATCACTGATGTAATGGACATGAACTCAGGCAAACTCTGGGAGATGGTGGAGGACAGGGAGGCCTGTTGTGCTGCAGTCCAAAGAGTCAGAAATGACTGGGCGACTCAACAGTAAAATAGGTTTTATTTCCAAAAAGTGAAATTAAATTACCAAAGATGAAAATGATAGATATTGAATTTAACAGAAAAAGGAGAATCTAACTTTATATCAAATAGATAAATATCTTACACAAAAGAAGTCATTGAATTCACTTTTAAACACAGTGTTCTGAGTGTGCTCCCAATGTAATTTTTTTTTTCTAAGAAAAAATTGCAAAGAAATCTGGAAATGTACAAAAGCTGTTGGTAGTGGTAATTGTGTAGCAAGCTTGAAACTCTTATATGTATTGCAAGACCCAGCAAATGAAGATACTGGGGATGCTGGGAACTTAGGTTCTTAATATGAGGAAGGAGAGATAGATATATGGACTGGGATAAGATGATTCTTATCTGAATTATTACTCTACTTTGATGGTAATGGTAGAAATGGTAATTTTCTGAATTCCTTCCTCATTTATTAGTTGATTTTCTTCTGTAAAAACTTTCTTTTCTATTTCTTCCTACTTTTTTTTTTTAATTTTACTTTATTTTACTTTACAATATTGTATTGGTTTTGCCATACACTCCAGTGTTCTTGCCTGGAGAATCCCAGGGACAGGGGATCCTTGTGGGCTGCCGTCTGTGGGGTCACACAGGGTCCGACATGACTGAAGCGACTTAGCAAAAGCAGCAGCAGTAGCAGCAACATGAATCCACCACGGGTGTACATGAGTTCACAATCCTGAACCCCCCTCCCACCTCCCTCCCCATACCATCTCTCTGGGTCATCCCAGTGCACCAGCCCCAGACATCCTGTATCCTGCATTGAACCTAGACTGGCGATTCGTTTTTTACATGATATTATACATGTTTCAATGCCATTCTCCCAAATCATCCCACCCTCTCCCTCTCCCACAGAAGCCAAAAGTCTGTTCTATACATCTGTGTCTCTTTTGCTGTCTTGCACACAGGGTTATCATTACCATCTTTCTAAATTCCATATATATGTGTTAGTATACTGTATTGGTGTTTTTCTTTCTGGCTTACTTCACTCTGTATAATCGGCTCCAGTTTCATCCACCTCATTAGAACTGATTCAAATGTATTCTTTTTAATGGCTGAGTAATACTCCATTGTGTATATGTACCACAGCTTTCTTATCCATTCATCTGCTGATGGACATCTAGGTTGCTTCCATGTCCTGGCTATTATAAACAGTGCTGCGATGAACACTGGGGTACACGTGTCTCTTTCACTTCTGGTTTCCTCAGTGTGTATGCCCAGCAGTGGGATTGACTCTCCCTACAACCAATGTGCTATAGTCATTTCTGTGATTAGCCATTTTGATGTTCAAATTATGTGTTTTCCCAGTGAGAATTCCTATAAGCCAGAACCTGTGTCCTTTTGATACATCTCCATTATGCAGAGATACACCTTTTTTGAAAAAATTGTGTCTGCTAAGACAAACCTAAGTATCATGAAACAAAGCAAATACAAACTCAAACCATAACAAAGCAAAAATGAAACCAAAGTAAAGGGATACGTCCAATAAATGCAATATGAGTTCTTTGATTAAATCTGGTAGATATAGCTCTATATAGCTTTATCTCTATCTCTGTATTATTAATCTGTATATACATATATAATTTAAATATATATACACATATACATCTCAATTAGCTGCATAAGAATTTATAGGGATATTTGGGGAACTTAAGGACTATATATTAGATAATAGTATTGTATCAATGTTACTTTTTTTTATAAGATAATCATGTTGTGGAAATGAAGAGAACCTTTTGTTCTTTTGAAATATACTGTGAGATATACTATGGGGTGGGTGGTGTCTTGAAGTCATAAAACTAATGCAACTAATTCTAAATGGTTAAATAAAAACATGTTATGTGTGTGTACAGAGAGATAAAGCAAATTTGAGATGATGTGGACAACTGGCGAATCTAGGTGAGCTATTCATTATACATGTCTTACAATTTTCTTTATGTTGAAAGATTTTCAAAATAGAAAATTGGAGAGGAAGGAACACATTGTTGGATCAAGTGAGAAAGACCGTGGCAGGCAGGACTGGGGTCAAGCTGCAAAATGTGAACCTCCACGGGCTGTCTTAGAGGGTGCTAGAAGGCGGGGCCGCAGGGGAAGGTGGTTTGAGGCAAAAAGAAAATGGAACATCAAGGGCAGCAGTGATTGAGCACCTGTGAGCCTTGAGTTTTAATGATGCACCTATTTGTTTCAAATATGATTTCACTTCATACCCATATTTCACACACAGAAATTGAGGTCCTATTCCAACTCTGTCTGAGGTCCACTCACTCAGTGAGAGGCACATTGCTTGGCTTGTCTGATAGGTGGCTTTTAGGGTAAAGCTCCTCCTCACGAGTGATTTCAATTCTTCCTCATTAACCTTGCTGGAGAACCATGGTTAAATGATTGTGGGAGGGTACATTTAAGATATCCAGTGATCAACAGTGTGGCTCATTTTCTGTCAAGTATGACTTTGTCGTTTTTATCTGATGCTTACCACACAGCTTCACACAAAACAGGTTTGCTCCCTTGCCTCCCCTCCCTGCCCCCCAGCTCCCAGTACAGATTTGTATTCCTGGTATCCTGCTCTCATCTGATGAGTTCTCAGAGGCCCCAGTTCTTGTCTTGTCCCCAGGAGTAAAGCAGCAACTGCTTTAAACTGATAACGACACGATATTGCTGCCCTATAGACAGTCATTTAAACTCTGTGATATGTGGCCACTGCCTCGAAATTCAAGCAATGGAAATGACATCATTATCAGCCGACTCTTTATGATGAAAAATGACCCACATTAGGAAACAATCTGAACCCAGGGAAACTTTGGTGATCCATCATCACAATTATAATGTGCTGGTCTTTTATGTAAATCCAACCCACAGTGAAGCCAGGTTTGGGTGGAGGACTGGGGGGACAAGAAATCCTGTGGAAAATGAACATTAGGACAATATAATTAAGCAAAAGGGAAAGCTTCAGATAATGTATGTTTCTCCAGGGATCATTTCATGCTTTAGAGATCCTGACAGATCTAGGCTGGGAGGGTTGCGTCATCCTTATTAAAAGCATTTGTTAAATGCCCAGAGCTATGCAGAGATGTACTGGGCTTCATGCTGCATGAAGTTGGTTGAAAGCACTGGTCAAGGAACTCCCTCCAGGACCTGGAGCCCTCTCTGAACTACCTCACTTAGAGGTGGCACCCTGGCCGCAGGGAAGACCTCACATCGTGTGCCAGAGGATAATGTCAGGGGTGGGAATGTGGGGGTGTCTGGCTTCCCTCATTCCCCTTCCGTCCCTCTGACCAACAGACCTTTTCACTGTCTTTTCACCACCATGTGGCCAGCCACAGGCTCACGGTGGCCTGAGCGTGAGGTGGAGAGGAGTGGGATTGTCAAGTGGATACCATATCATTGCCTGCCTTCCCAGTAAACAAAGGCCTCTGTGGCCATCAAACCAGCAGCCGCTACAGCTGGCCACCAGCTGGGCACCTGAGGGGACTCAGGTTGGAGAAAAGCAGGATACAGGTCCTAGATCGTTAAGGTGTGTATCAGAGGAATGGTTTCAACGAGGCCAGACTCTTGTATCTTCCCATACTTGAAAAGTGCTAACTTAATTCGTTAACTTGAGATGTCTAATTTTCTTTAATTAACAGTAATCTTTTGATGTTTCATCTTTTTTTTTGGAAAATTCCTGTTTGTCCTGGCTGCCCCTTTACCACTTCAGAGCTGGGCTTCTGAGTGATCTGAGAGGCTGTCTTCTGGGCTTATGTCCTCAGTATGCCTGCTGAGTAAGCCATAATTCTCAACTTTTAGGGTGTGCATTTTCTTTAGTTGACAGTCACCATCCACCTGCAGGAAAATGATAAGTTTTAGAGAGCACAGGAGGAGAGCTTTTGGTGACAAATCTTGCCTGTATCCTTGGGCACATATGATTGCTCCTGGTCCCCATCCCCTGTCCTTACATGGTCCTTAGAGTCTGTGTTTTGTGTTGTTCCATTTTGTCAAGGCTTAGAAAGAGGGGGAGTGTGTGTGTGTGTGTGTGTGTGTGTGTGTGTGTGTGTGTGGAGATGTAAGGGAGGTGAGGAGTGATAAAGAGGATTAATGGTTGCGTTGATCCCAGACAATTGTGGATGGAGTACAGACTTACCAAGGTGTCTCTCAGTTGCTTGTACCCTTGGATATGAGAAAAGCACAAGGAGGTGAAATTTTCTCTCATTCATCCTTCACTTCCTACTCAGGAGGCCCTGAGACCCACAGGCTAGCCTGGTAGCTCTGGCTCGTGAGTGCTATAAACAGGGTGTCTGCATCTCAGCCCCCACCTGGTTCCCTTCAAGGTTATTTTTCTGTAAAGCACTTTGTGGTATCATCTTTTCTCTCCTCCTCAACTCTACCTATAAAGAATGAAAACTGTTAGTTGCTTCAGTGGTATCTGACTCTTTGCAACCCCATGGACTTTGGCCCGCCAGGATCCTCTGTCCATGGGCTTCTCTAGTAAAGAATGCTGGAGTGGGTTGTCATGCCCTTCTCCAGGGATTGAACCTGTGTCTCTTACTTCTCCTGCACGGGCAGGCAGATTCTTTACCACTGGCGCCACCTGGGTTCCTGTCATATATGCTCTTCTTATCCTAAAATCATTGTTTGGATGATAGGGCCCTGGCTTGCTTTCTCCTCTGTTCTTTAATACTCTCCTACAGGATATAAAAACCTTTTCCATTTTTGGGCCAATAATATCTAAGAGTTCCTCCTAGATGTTCATTCCTTGAATCTAAGGCTTTGGCTCCCTGAGGAATACAAATGCCCCTCAAAGGGCAACACATTGAGCATGGCATGGATTTGTGGATTGCAGATGTTTTTTAATATGACAGCTGACAGAAGGTTTCAAAGGATAAAGGGCATATGGTAATATATACCTTTCAATGCTACTCTCTTAATTGGTCTTACCCTCTTCTTCCCCTGCTGTGTCAACCCTCCAATTAAAAAAAAGAAGATGAAGGGCAGAAAGGCCCAGAACACAATGGCCCCACAGGACAGATAGGATGGAGTCTTGGGGAGAGGAGAACATGGTGGGCCTCGTGCCCAGGAAGAGGGAAATCGCATCTAACATGACTCCACATTTACTCAGACTTAGGCCTTGCTCTAAATCTTTATACAAATTGTAAGGAAATGGCAAGTCACTCCAGTGTTCTCGCCTGGGAAATCCCATGGACAGAGGAGCCTGGCAGTCTTCAGTCCATGGAGTCGCAAAAAATCTGGACATGACTTAGTGACTAAACAACCACCACAGATGATGCCGTTTAATCCCGCAGCCACTTCCGAATGCCGTACGGGAGCTTTGACCATCCCCTTCAGTAGAAGAGGAGCCTGAAACCTAGAAAGGCTAAGTGACTCAGGATCACACGGTTCATGGACAGAGCTGGGATTCAAACCTTGGCAGCCTGACTCTCAGCTCCTGCCGTTCACCACCTCGCCTCACCGGGAGGAGGAGGAGCACCTCTGGGGAGAAGTCTGTCAAGCTTCCTGGAAGGAAGCCTTGGTTGCAGGCACTCAGGCCTGCCTGTAGTCCAGGGCCCCTTAGCTGTCTCTGGTTGTAGTAGAGATGTGTGTCATGGTGGTGGCCGGTGGTCACATCCCATCAGGAGGGAGTGATAGGTTTGCCAGCCTTCCTCTGTTCTGGTGGGATCACTTTCAGAGCAGCTGTGGCATCTTATTTACTCTTGGCAGAAGCTAAGACCCTCCCTGAATCACCTTTGGACTTGTAGTTCTAGCAACTTCCTAATCAGACCCACCATGGCAGTTGAAACACTGCTGGGGGAAATCCTTGGCAGTCCAGCAGTTAAGACTCCACACTTCTGCTGCAGAGGGTGCAGGTTTGATTCCTGGTCTGGGAACTTAAGATTCCAAACGCCCCATGATGTGGCCAAAAAAGTTTAAAAAAGAAAAGAGAGAGAGAGAAAGAGAAGACACCAAAAAAAAAAAAAAAAAAAAAACCAACAAAAAACACTGCCAGGAAATGCCCAGTTGATTTGTCTGCTGAGATTAATGAAACCAAATCTTGGGATCTACAGACATCATTGGACATGCTCCAGTTGGCCTCAGCAGTAGTCCGGTGGCTGGTTACTGAGGGACCCATCAGTTAAGTCAGCTCAGGGAGGGTGTCTGCTGAGTGTTCCCTCACCATGGGGAAAGGCAGGGCTGTGCTTTCTGCAAAGGCATCAACCTCTTTCACTCTGGGATGAGAAGGAGGCAAGAAAACCATTTTGGAACATACCGTAAGAAAGACAGTCTCTCTGGCTCCCCAGTGTGGCTGACATACAGTCAGGGCTGGGCCCGGGCTCCCCATGGTGACCGAGTCAAGGAGTTGGGCTCTTCTGGAAGCTTTGTGTGTTGGCTCTGACTCCACCCCCACAGCTTCAGGTTGGGATGGGAAATGTAGGGCATTTTGAAATCATCTCTTAGCTATGGTTTCAATCATGCTTTCTCTGATGAATAATCATGGTTCAGTTCAGTTCAGTCACTCAGTCGTGTCTGACTCTTTGCGACCCCATGAATCGCAGCACGCCAGGCCTCCCTGTCCATCACCAACTCCCGGAGTTCACTCAGACTCACGTCCATCGAGTCAGTGGTGCCATCCAGCCATCTCATCCTCGGCCATCCCCTTCTTCTCCTGCCCCCAATCCCTCCCAGCATCAGAGTCTTTTCCAATGAGTCAACTCTTCGCATGAGGTGGCCAAAGTACTGGAGTTTCAGCTTTAGCATCATTCCTTCCAAAGAAATCCCAGGGTTGATCTCCTTCAG
>SJYT01018888.1:518277-566485 GCA_006410635.1 Cephalophus harveyi | reverse complement strand
AAGTACTGGAGTTTCAGCTTTAGCATCATTCCTTCCAAAGAAATCCCAGGGTTGATCTCCTTCAGAATGGACTGGTTGGATCTCCTTGCAGTCCAAGGGACTCTCAAGAGTCTTCTCCAACACCACAGTTCAAAAGTATCAATTCTTTGGCGCTCGGCCTTTTTCACAGTCCAACTCACATCTATTCATGACTACTGGAAAAACCATAGCCTTTACTAGACGACCTTAGTTGGCAAAGTAACGTCTCTGCTTTTGAATATACTATCTAGGTTGCTCATAACTTTCCTTCCAAGGAGTAAGCGTCTTTTAATTTCATGGCTGCAGTCACCATCTGCAGTGATTTTGGAGCCCCCAAAAAAATCAGGACGCGTTTAATCATTGTCCATCTTCTTGTCCTATGTGGTAGGAGAAAGTGAAAACAGCATCACGAGATCCATCCGCTTCTCTTTGGGAGCCCTGCTGTTTTGACCGGCTCAGGTCTTTCTTCCCCACTTAGCAAAGAGTGGGGATGGGGGCCATGGGAACCCTCTGATAATGTTGTGTTGGGAGGGGCAGAAATAATTCACGGTGACTGGGAGGCACAAGAATTGATCTGCCTCTGTAAAATCCCTCTTCATTTGTGCCTTTGGTGAGACTCTTAGGTCTGCAGTTTGGGGCATGCTATCATTAAATTTGCCATGGTATTTATATTCAACTGGCTTTCCAAGTATATCACCTCTCATGTCCAGTCTACTTAAAGCTCCCCAGTGAAGAGCTTCCAGAAGTGCTTGGATTGTGTTTCTTTCCTGAAAGTTCTTTAGTATATGGTGCGTATTCATGACCAGATTTTAAAACCAGAGATTCTTCATGCCCTACTTCAGCTGATCCCCTCTTCAGAGCCTCTACAGAGGATGCACTTCTAATCAGAGCCAGATTGGATTTGTCAGTGTGGTGGGGGTTGTGATGACCAAGCTTCACTGGGTAGAAGAAGCTGAACAGTGTTATGCCAGGATCACTGGGGCTAAGAAATAACTCAGCCAGGTGTTCGCTTATTTACACTGGACTTGACTTAAAACTCTCTGAACATCAGTTTCTTATTCATAAAGTGTAGGTAGTAATACACACCTTGAAAGGTCTGAGGAAGGCTCAAGTCAGATAAGGTGGGGAAGTACCTTGGGAACTGCACAATATTAAACACACAGAAATTGTGTCTTGGACTTAACTTGGATCAAAGAGGTTTTGAAAGAAGACGGTTTAAAGTCTGGAGCTTTGTTAAACAGATATTTCTTATTGATTTTTCTCCTAACAGGATTTAATCTATACTCTGTTGTCTTATGTCTAATTTTTCCAAAGAGTGGCCAGTTAAAAAGGTTTGTGCTTTAAATCATGTTGTGCAGGGCCCTGCTGTCTGCTGAGCCAAGGTGGAAACTGGTCAGAGCCAGAGCAATCCTGTCTGGAACAGGTGTATGTCCTTGTAAGGGAGTCCCTTCTTGGTTGCCGTGGTGGGGCCCCTCCTCTGGCCCCGTCTTCCACCTCTACCAGGCCTTTGAACTATCTCATTGGTGTACTGAATTCTATAGAAGCTGGGGGCTGTGGTTACATCTGTGCCCAGTCTGCAGGTCTTTCAGACAGAGAGGTGGTTTGACACTTGGAGAGTTATGATAATTGCTACTACTTATTATTTACTGTATGCCAGGTGCCCAACTTTCCATATATCACCCCAATTAAATCTTCACAGTAACTCCATAAAGTAGGAACTCCTATCAACTTCATTTTGCAGATAAGGAATCTGAGCTTGGAGAGTTTTAGATCAGATGTTGGAGGTCAACAGCTAATGTAGTACAGATCAGAAGTCCCATATGGGACTATGGGGGCCCCAAATGTGGTTCTTAGCAGAATACTGCACCTGGGCCTGGACGGGCTGCAACTGGACACAGAAACCAGAGCCTCAGATCACAGGGCAAGATCAAACTTAGCCCTGGGGAGTGTTCTTCTCTTGCTGAAGGGAGGGGAGGCAGAGGGCTGGGAGTGCCTAGGACTTCTATCTTGTGGCACTGAGGTAACAAGCCCAACATTAGTCCCAGACTGAAAATGCCACAGGCCAGTTCAGGCAGGTGTGTACATAGTACAAATGTGCTATGTATGGGGCCCCTTTGCTTCAAAGTCTGTTCATTAAACACATAACTGGCCACTTAAAACATTTCTTTTCCAAACAGCTACCCCCACGTATTTGGGCAGTTTAAAGGGGTGGGGTGAGCTACAGATCATTACAGCTCTTTGATCTTGATTTCTTACTGTTCATTCATTACTTATGTTACTGCCTAAAAAAGGAAAGGAAGAAGAAAGAAAGAAAACAAGTGGGAAGAAAGAAAGACAGTTTGTTCAAGGAAGGTAAGGAAAAGGAGACAAGGAAGTGGGGACACAGCGTGACCCAGAGTTGAATAGAGCAGCATGAAACCAAGGATTCTGACATCTCCACCCGCCCAAGCCATCCCATACATCTTTACACTACGTTCCACTAAACGTTCAGAAATGTAACTGCACTTGCAAATAATTGCTGCCGTTGAATGAATCCACCCTGGCACATCCATTTGAGCTCAAAATAACCCATGTAACCTAAGAGTAAATCAGTGACTGGACACCCAGTGCCAAGCATAATCTCAAGCAACATTTAACTAGGTTCAATATTTATTTCCCTGCCTTGAGTCACTTTGAAATGATCTGGACTCAGTTCAGACAGGTCCAGCCCTAATTTTATGGTGCTCTTGGAACCCTTCCAGCAGCATGAGGGCTCAGATGTCAGGGAGTTCCAGAAAAATGAGATCCCTCACAGAAGATTTCACAACTTAAGGCACCCTCCTTTCAATATTTTGCAACATGTGGGCCTTGTGATTGAAGATAAAGTTTTTTGAGATGGCTTTGAGCATCCTTAAGAAATTGGCCTCACCCACACCCCGACTTCTACCTCCACCCTAGGGACAGGTTGGGTGACATTAACCTGGTTAACAGCCTGTGTAAATAAAATCTCTGAATATCCACAAGCAGGAAAATTTACTACCATTTTCCGAATGAATGCCATTTTTTACACAATTATGGAAGCCAGATTTGGGACACTTCAAGACACATTAAAATAGCAGAAAATGTGGCTCCAAGTTTGATGGATACAGCAACACATCAAATAAATAGCAACTAATTCTCAAACTTCTGTATCTCAAATGTTCAATCAATAGAAAACCAACCAATTTTAGTGTACATCTGAGATATATCTCAAGATGGCAGATTGACTTATAGCTCTCTGTTAAAGGGATATTGAGCTGACATTGAATGACCTCATACTCAGCCAAAACATTTATTATAAAAGTCTGATGTGGTTAAGTGTAATGACTGATATTGGCCCATTCAGCTATAAACGCAGCCTTTCCTCTGTTGTAGTTGGGAGAAGAGTCAAAGACCTCACTCATGAAATCAAGTATTTCCCTTTTCTTTATTTCTCCTTTATTTATAGATGATTAGTCTTGATTCAGAACAACAATGTGCATTCTGGAGTCTGAGAGATCTAGTTCATGTCCTAGGAGCACCATTTACCAGCTTTTGAGCAAAATATTAAGTTTTTTTTCAGGAGTAGTTTTCTTATCTATGGAGTTAGAAGGAGTGGGATGAAAAGATGTATTTAAAGCAATTAGCAAAGTGCCCAGGCACATACTCAAGAAATTCTACTCATATTATTGTTATAATAATATAATTATTTTGACTGCTGACTTCACAGTTCCATAGACTATTAATGCTATCAGTAGAGATAACAACAACAATAATTATATTATTTTGTTGATACTTACCAGTACCAGGCATGGCACTCAATGCTTAAAATATATTTTCTCATTTAATTCTTACAACAACCCTTTGAAGTTGGTTGCTGTTTTTATTCCAGTTGTTGGAAATGAGGAAACTGAGGTTCAGGGAAATGAACAAATTAGTTGAGATCACACAGTTGGCAGACATCCAAACATACAGCATTACACTGGCCTCCTTTCTCCACGTCACGTAGGTTAATAACCTTTTTGTATTATTATACCCTTAGGGAATCCCCTGGAGAAGGAAATGGCAATCCACTCCAGTGTTCTTGCCTGGAGAATCCCATGGATGGAGAAGCCTAGTAGGTTACAGTCCACGGGGTCGCAAAGAGTCGGACACGACTGAGCGACTTCACCTCACCTCAGGGAATCAGGAAACTTTAATAATTTGAGAGAAGTCACTTTATCTCTCTGGACTTTAGGTTTTCCATCAGTCAAATGAAAAAGTTGGAGTGAATGATATCTGAGATTTTAGGATTCCAGGATTCTAATGTGATCAGTTGTTGTCAAGAGAGAAATGCTTGGAAAATGTGTAATTGGGGTGGGTTTTTTTTTTTTGATACTTGAAAAGGATATGGTTCCCATGCCATACATACTGGTTGCTTCTCCAGTCAGGCTGGAAGGAGAAACATCACTGCCTTTCCATAATGGTCTAGCTCACCCAGACACACTTGTCTGCTGTGTCTATGGTTGGTCTGGCAGAATTTAGGACAATCCTTCCTTTGGATCAAGCTGCACTTCCCGCTTCCAACCTTTATTCCTCCAAGACGCTTAACACTATCTCCTACTTCCCAAATCCTTAAGTAAATCCTCCTATCATTCTGGGAATAATTCTGTAATTAAAAGACTATTGCTGTTGGGTCCTCACTTCAGGGTGGATGTAAATGAAGCCACTGATCACTCTTGTGGTGGGGTTAGGTGTTTAAAGTATTTCACATCCTGACCACAAGCTAGGCAGTTTCTAGATATGGCCTGTTTAGGGTCTGGGCTTCCAGGGTAGAGAAGGTCAGCAAAGGTCAACAAAGGTAGGGAGAAGTGGCGTGAGGATGGAAGGATGTAGAGGTGATAGAGGGGAGTCTGTGCCTCAGTTTCTGGCTGGATGCAAGCCCTAGGCATTTCCTGATGCCCTGTGTCTCATGCCATGACTAGGAGCTGGTGTCCTGGCTCTGAGTTCTTAATTTTACTGCTTGACTGCAACTGTCTGCTGCTGCTGGCTTCCTGAACCATTGTTTATTCTGATAGTGAGAAAGGCATGCAGAAATGTTGTATATGGTAGACTGACTCTTCAAGTGTAGCCAGGATTGCACATTTTGGCCTTCCACTCTTTTGGGTTTGGAGTAAGGAAAAAGTGACTGGAAAAGAACAAATCATCTGCCTTTAGGACCTAGGGCTAGTCCCTTTATAAGGCGCTTATACAGATATGAACCTCTGAAGAGAATTTGATCACCCCAGTAATGTCAATCAAACCATAGATTATTGGGGGAAAATTAGAGTTAAACAGCTTATTGAAACTAAGGCTACTAATCAATTATGTGGCTAAATTAAGAGAAAAGAATTTTTAGATCTGTTTGTTTTCATTGACTTACATGTATAGAGCCAGAGTAAGCCAAGACCCAGGATAATGCATGAGGAAGTCCCAGTTAGCCATTTCATACCTTCTGCCAGTTTGAGGAAGATAAAGAGAAAATCTCAGTTGGGTGAAGTGTTTTAGGGGTAGGAGAGGGGGACAGAAGTTGATGGTATGCTTTATGGAATATTCTTTCAGCATGACATTAGAACCCCAGAAAGCTCTTGAATGTTTGCTATTGATTTATCTTTAAAATCAATAAGAAATATATTTTTAAGAAAAGATATGAAGAAAAATCTTAATCTGACAGTGATTGGTTCTGATGATTTGTATCCACCCATTAAAGCTCAGGAAGTTGCTCACTTGGGCATTTTCCATGGGAGGATTGGCATTAAGTTGTTAAAAAAGATTTTTTGTCTTTTAAATATTATTTACTAAAAATCTGACCTGAGTTTGTAGGGAAAATGTACAAAGGACATAAAAATGTCTTTTTTCCCCCCACTGAGGTTTCCCTCAATCTTGCACTTCAAGTCTTGTCAGAGATTTTTACCAAACCTGTTTTTCAGGGATTTAAATTCTGCTCATAAAAATTAACTTCAGGCTTTTATGCACGTTAAAAACAGAATTCATGTGGTTTAAAAAAAAATCTTGTGGGCCTTTAAAAGAAGGACTAAGGAAAATATACCTTCCTAGCTAGCTTCTCCCGTGGCTCCGTGGCCTGCTAGTTTAAGGAACCATTTCAGTTCAGTAGATCATCTTTTCCCTGTCCCCTAGCAGCACGAGGTAGCTCCGGTTTTGTTCTGAGCCCTCAAAGGAAAATGCCAGCTGTTTTTTCTTTCCTTCTTTTTTTCTAATGAAAATTGAATTAAGAGCTCAGGAAAGGCGTAAGATAACTTCACAGTGCAGAGCTTGAATTCCTGTGTGGGTCCTAGGGAGGCTCACCCTGTGCTCAAGAACAGACCACATCGTCCTTGGAGCCACAGTACAGAGCATCAATCTTATCCTCCCAGGCTTTGGAGACCAGACCTGTCCATGGCCCAACTCTGTTTCCTTTGGGTCCCCATAACAAAGAAGGATGTGTTTTCAAGATCATAGATCATCTTCCCATCTAGGGTTGGCCTGGCCCAATGGGAAGCTAAGAAAATACCTCTGGGCTACTTCACTTGGGGGAACCTTCCTAAGTTTTTGGAGGACAGCCTCTTTGGACTCTGCTCATATAGCTTCTGCTGATTCTTTTGGCTTCTCTTAGAGTGATGTCATGATACCCTACCCTTGTGGGATAATGAGAACACGCTAGACTAGCTCTTTGGTCAGAGGAGGAGCTATGTTATGGAAGATACAGGGGTTTATTCATTCATTTACTTGTTCATTCAAGCATATAGTGTACATATACGCACAAGGGACAGCTCTTGGTGCTACATTTCTCAGCTGAAAGATATAAGCCTTTCCTCATGGAACTAGAGCCTCCAGGTGAGAAAAAGCACAATAATATGGTACGATGTGTACAGTAAGTCAGTACTGAGATGGAGGCTGCAGGGAGAGGAGCAGCATCTAACCCAAGGTGGAGAGGGGTTTATGGAAAGCTTCCTGGAGGGCATAACTTATGGGTGAGATTTGAGGAACAGATACAAATGAGAAGTCTGGTATCATCATTACAATTAATAATTCATTTCCAAAATAGAGATTTTGATGACTGTAATTGAGTCCCAAAGAGTATAGCCTTTCAGGATGTAGCCTGGGATCATTCCTTTCTAGCTGCTTCTTTGAAGAAGGAACCATTTTATTCCCTAACACCTAGTGTGGTCTCCAAACGACTTTATCCTATTTACTAGCAAAGCCCCAAAGATTAGATTACAACTTGGCCAAGCTCAAGTTCCTGTCCCTACTTTCTATTATTTTTATGTGTAGGACTAGACTGGCCGTTGCTGCTTGACTGGGTCACACTGTCTGTCTGATGAAGGATCTTTCAAAGATGCCTTTCAGGAAAGGGGCTCTATAATGCTTTAACTACAGTCCCGACAGAGTAAGAGGTAACTAGATAAGGAACAGGAGGGGTTCCTTCTCCCAAAGGCAAAACATAAGCTTAAATGATGCTGGCTTATAAGTGAAGCAAGTCTTCCTTATTTTGGAAGAGAAAAATCTAATAGCTTCACCAGTCTATGACTTAGAGCCTAGTAACTGGCAGGTGACACACGTTCATGCCCTTTCCTCAAGGGGGCAGTTCAGGTTCCCTCTAGCCCGGGAACTAGTCCTAATCTTAATGGTCTTGGGTGTCTTTGTTTTCCAGCCCCCCCATCCCACCCCCAGATGTAACAAGCAAAGAAAAGAGAAGGGATGAAGGAGTTGACTTCCAGAGCGGGCCAGGAGACACTTCAGACAGCTGGGCAATGGGGAAAAAGCAAGAGGAGACCCATGAGAAGCAGACACGAGAATTTAAAACTGAAGAGTATGTGTGTGTCATTTGATAGTGAAAGTGAAGTCGCTCAGTCGTCTCCGACTCTTTGCGACCCCATGAACTGTAGCCTACTAGGCTCCTCGGTCCATGGAATTTTCCAGGCAAGAGTACTGGAGTGGATTGCTATTTCCTTCTCCATGTGTGTCATTTAGTCATGTCCAAATCTTTGTGACCCCATGGACTGTAGCCCTCCAGGCTCCTCGGTCCATGGAATTCTCCAGGCAAGAATACTGGAGTGGCCTACCATTTCCTTCTCCAGGGGACCTTCCTGACCCAGGGATTGAATCCATGTCTCCTGCATTGCAGGCAGATTCTCTACCATCTGAGGCACCAGGAAAGCCCTTAAACTTAAGAGAGCTCTGGCCAAGTGGGTTGGGGATAGGGATTCGGTGAGAGCCTTGTGTTTTTCCCTTTTTTAGTGAGTCTTGGATTCTGTTTTCCTGGCATTTTGTCCAATTGAGAAATACACTAAGTATTTTCCCAATTTTTAATTTACATGAAAATTACAGTAATTTGTGAGAAGAAAGGAGTTTCTCAAGTTATTTTAAAAGTCATTGCAAAAGTATTGCTCTCTTTGAAGAGATCTAAGATAGAATCACATTCTTTAAGTACTCTGAAGGGAAGTAGCAAGGCTTAATGGATAAACAGCAGATTGTTTATCTGGAACCTGTTTCTGTACCGTTTCTCTAACTCTGAAAATAACTCTACCCTCTCATTCTGTTTTTTTTTTTTTTTTTAATGGGGCTGGTTACCCTGATAGAAAGTCCTGAGTGATATGCTCTTATAATGGAGATGTGCATGCAACATAGGTTTATAGAAACATTGTGTATATTTACATGAGACTTGGGAAAGGAAACTCAGCCATCAAATGAATCTCAGATGACATCAAGAAGGTAATTGGAGAATAAAAGAGATTGTATTCTTCCTCATACAGATGGGGAGACTAAGACACAGCAAGGTGAAGTAAGCTAGTTGAGGTTCTATAAAGGGCAATGATGGAATTGACATGAACCTCAAATCCTGAGGTTTTCCATCAGATTGTCACACTAACATTAAGTCTGTATGCCATTCAAACTAGTTGACCTTCCTTTTAATTTTTACGCTTCTTCTAAATTTAATTTATTACATGTTGGAACTCATCTCTTGGCTCTGCATTTTAAATTATTTTATGGCTCAAGCTCTGAAGGTTTATAATGCAATGGCTTCCTAATAGCAGGTCAATGAAAAAGACTTTCATTTGGCACTAGTTTCCAAGGATCTAACTAAGCCATTTAAAATTTAGCAAGGGATCCCAGTGATATGCTGAAATCCTGTCCTGCTGCTGATTGGCTGAAGGAGTGTTGGCTCCTCAGAGAAACTTCGGGAGCAACGATTACCACAGTCATACTATTTTTGTGGTGGCGGTGGTACATCTCCTGGGGATTTCCCTGACACTGCCGCTGTGCCAGGTTTTACATGGCCCTACTTGTTACCGAGGGTCTAAGGGAAACACAGCGAACCCAGGCAAGATGATCTGTTGACTGTCACGGACTCTTTCCACACATCGCTGTCCCCTCTGCTCTTCCCTATCCATCCAGCACAGTCCTCAGGGTTGTTCTTATAAAGCCTTTGAGAACCTTAAAGAAATATGCCCATTCATTCATTCTACATCCATTCACAAAAACTAGGCACCTACTCCATGCTTTGCTCCACTAGACAAATATAACACGTGACCCCCATTCACTAGTGAAATAAATGCCATTGTCCAGGGCAGGCACAAGCACATAGAATAAGATATAAGAGGGTCCATCAGACTTTATATTTTTTTGGCTCCAAAATCACTGCAGATGGTGACTGCAGCTATGAAATTAAAAGACGCTTACTCCTTGGAAGAAAAGTTATGACCAACCTAGATAGCATATTGAAAAACAGAAACATTCCTTTGCCAACAGAGGTTCGTCTAGTCAAGGCTATGGTTTTTCCAGTGGTCATGTATGGATGTGAGAGTTGGACTGTGAAGAAAGCTGAGTGCCAAAGAATTGATGCTTTTGAACTGTGGTATTGGAGAAGACTCTTGAGAGTCCCTTGGACTGCAAGGAGATCCAACCAGTCCATTCTGAAGGAGATCAGCCCTGGGATTTCTTTGGAAGGAATGATGCTAAAGCTGAAACTCCAGTACTTTGGCCACCTCATGCGAAGAGTTGACTCATTGGAAAAGACTGTGATGCTGGGAGGGATTGGGGGCAGGAGGAGAAGGGGACGACCGAGGATGAGATGGCTGGATGGCATCACGGACTCGATGAACACAAGTCTGAGTGAACTCCAAGAGATGGTGATGGACAGGGAGGCCTGGCGTGCTGCGATTCATGGGGTCGCAAAGAGTCGGACACTACTGAGCGACTGAACTGAACTGAATGCAAGTATACTGTGAGGTAGCCCAGAGGAAGGAATATGAGAAAGAGCATGGACTTGACTGATGACAGATTTGGGTTCAAATCCCATCCATGCTGCTCACTGACTCTGTAGCCATAATTTCCTCAAATGGAAAATAGATTGGGGTAGCTGTGAAGATTAAATAAGATAGTGTATAGAACTACTTAATATAGACCCTACTACATAGTGAGTAGTCAATACATGGGTATACACATAAAATATTAATACATAGATTATAAAAACAATAAGAATTTGGAAAAGTGGGAACTCGGTGTGGGCTGGATGAGAGGAAAAGGCCTGAAACTGGAAAGAGCTGGGTCCTTGAGGAATGAATTCAAATCAGATGAGAATGGGGTTAGAAGAGGGGCACCCCAGGCAGTTCCAGACAGACAGGAGGACAATGGTCTGGAGGCAGCAGGAAAGGTCTGGGGGGCTTCCTGGGAGAATTCAGAGCTGGGGCCCCTGGTGGGGAGCATAGGAATGTGGTGGATCCAGATTTTGGTGAGTGGTAAAGCCGTTACCTCCTCTCTTAGGTAGCACTTACTGGCCTTGGTGTGCTTCAAAAACTGCGGGCTTTTGAAATGTTCTTATACAATCAATTCTTCCATGTTTTAGCAGATGAGGAGCAATCCAAGGTATGACAGTCAAGAATCTTTTCATTATTGTTGTTGTTGGGGAAGTGGAGATACCACATATACTGACTGAGAAGAAAGAGCTAACAGATTTAAAAAAAAAAAAAAAAAGGTCATGGAAATAAACAAGCATCTGTCATTTTCTTATGGGGTCTCCCTCTCTCCTTCCAGAGCCCCTTGTAAAGTCATGCTGATTTATGACTTTGGCAGACTTATGACATTCTTAACATTAGAAAATTATCCCCTACCCTATTCCCAGAGGGCACAGTGATATATTGTGTTGACTTATTTGTTAGTGTATTTTCTGTTGGGCTTCCACAAGTTAGCTTTTTCTGCTCTTTTTTCCTAATCACATATTGTGGTAAGTTTCCCCAATGCCCAGAAAACCCAAAGGCATTAGCTGTCTCCATTACCATTCACAGACCTGCTTAGCTGAATGGGCAGAAACTTTCTACAGCCAAATTGCTGTCTTGAAAGAATGATTATGTGTCCTTTGGGAGTTTTGTAAAGTGTGTTTCTTGACAACCTCCCAGAGAAGAGAAGCGATAGTACATTTCCCATCCAAATAGGTATGGAAAGCTCATTGCAAATGAGTTTCTGAAGTTAGGGGTCAATAATAGCTGGGTCATCTCATTAATGTTTTTCTTAAAATAAGGTAATGGAAATAGCTCAGTTCCCATTGTCCACCCTTAGCAGCCCCTCCCTATTTTATTTTAAAAAGGAATTCATATAGCCTTCAGAATTGTCACTGTGACTCCTTAGGTCACAGAGAAACAGCCTACAAAATCCATGGGTTGCAAACTCATATTAGCTGCAAACTGAAGAGAACAAACTTTTGGGGCAAGGATGTTATTTTATCTCCTCTTCCCTCCATAATCCATGTTGTGCAAACAGAAAATAGGATGTCATGTACCTACTGATCTCTTGGGAGATCAGGCAGAGCTGTCCAGAAAGAACATATAGGGGATTGTTTTAATTTAAAATTTGTTTGCAAGTTGGTATTATTCCATTTATTTCTTCTATTTAAAATAATTGTTTCCTTTGCTGCATTGACTTTGGGCATAGTGACAAAGAATGAACCTTTTCTAATAAACAAGATGTTAAATAGCAACAGTGATTCAGCTTATTGTTTTAAGTACATAAACTGTGTTCTTGAGGTTTTTCCTATGGGGAGAGAGGGTAATGAAAATAAATGACTCCCAAGCTTGATATCTCTTTGAGAGATGTGGAGATTCTGTATCATTATTGAAAAGATAAGTGCCCTAACCTAATATGCTTCTTAGTGACCACCCAACCCCAAACAAGTCAGCAGATGTAACTTGTGATTAAGAAAGAGGCAGCCTGTCTGTTACAAATGTATTCATATTTATTTTGCCATGGGAGAGGCGACACCGGTGCAGGGGCAGGTTGGGGACTCTACTTGTAGCAAAAATGGTGGGAAAACTCCAGGCAGAGGCTTTAAGATGAGCACTACCCGTCTGCACTACGATCCTAAGGAATAAAAGGTGCTTGACAGGTGCTTTCCAAGGAATAAAAGAAGAGGCTCCTCTCTTGAATGTGATGTGGAGGTCATGTCAAGTCTCTTTCATGGGCAACATCTGACACCTTAGACAGGCATCCCATCTGCCAAAAGATTTAAGATGAAAGAAATTCTAGGGATGAGCCCATTTGAGGAGGGAAAGAAAACAAAATAAAGCAAAAGTTTAGAATTTAGCTATCTCTTGAATAAAACAAATCCAAGTTTCAATTTTCTTTTTTTTAATCATTGCTTCTTTCAGTTTTGGGGCTTCCCTGGTGGTAAAGAATCACCAGATGATAAAGAAGTCACCCGAATTCGTAACTGAAATGATTAGTGCCCTAACTTCATAGGCTTCCTAGTGATTCAATACAAAGTAGCCCTGAGTCGTAGGAGACCTGGGTTCGATCCCTGGGCTGGAAGATCCCCTGGAAAAGGGAGTGGCTACCTTCTCTAGAATTCTTGCCTGGAGAATTCCATGGACAGAGGAGCCTGGCAGGCTACAGTTTGTGGGGTCACAAAGAATTGGATGCAACTGAGTGACTAACACTTTCACTTTCTTTCAGTTTTTAACCCCTCAAAAACGAAGGCCTAGTACCTTAGGCCTCTTTGGAGGGAATATTAAGGCTCACTCCTCAGTTCGGTTCAGTCACTCAGTTGTGTCTAACTCTTTGCAACCCCATGGACTGCAGCACTCCAGGCCTCCCTGTCCATCACCAACTCCCAGAGCTTACTCAAACTCATGTCCATTGAGTTGGTGATGCCATCCAACCATCTCATCCTCTGTTGTCCCCTTCTCCTCCCGCCTTCAATCTTTCCCAGCATCAGGGTCTCTTCAAATGAGTCAGCTGTTCGCATCAGGTGGCCAAAATATTGAAGTTTCAGCTTCAGTATAAGTCCTTCCAATGAATATTCAGGACTGATTTCCTTTAGAATGGACTGGTTGGATCTCCTTGCAGTCCAAGAGACTCTCAAGAGTCTTCTCCAACACCACAGTTCCAAATCATCAATTGTCTGGTACTCAGCTTTCTTTATAGTCCAACTCTCATATCCATATATGACTATTGGAAAAACCATAGCTTTGACTAGATGGACCTTTGTTGACAAAGTAATGTCTCTGCTTTTTAATACGCCGTCTAGGTTGATCATAACTTTTCTTCCAAGGACAAGCGTCTTTTAATTTCATGGCTGCAGTCACCATCTTCAATGATTTTGGAGCCCAAAAAAATAAAGTCTGTCACTGTTTCCATTGTTTCCCCATCTATTTGCCGTAATTCTTAGGTTGAGTCTTATATTTGGAGCTGATTATTCCGTTTTCTTGGAATCTTATGTCAAGAAGCTCTTGAAACAATTTCTCAAGAACATACCTTGGTCAGTTTTCCCAATTTGTCATGTCCTGGTGCCAATTAACTGTAATCTCTTTGATTCTCTCTCTCTCTCTCTCTCTGGGGTGTGTGTGTGTGTGTGTATGTGTATGTGTTGTGTTTAGTCGCTGAGCTGTGTCTGAATCTTTGTGACCCCATGGACTGTAGTCCACCAGGCTCCTCTGTCCGTGAAATTCTCCAGGCAAGAATACTGGAGAGGGTTGCCATTTCCTTCTCCAGGGATTCTTCTGACCCAGGGATGGAACCCATGTCTCCTGCATTGGCAGGAGGATGCTTTACCACTGAGGCACCAGGAAAGCCCGTGTATGTGTTTACATGTGTGCTTTTTTTTCTCCTCCTGATCACTTTTCTCTTATTTTTATTTTCTGCTGCCGTGTTCTAGAAAGCCTTAGTTATTTCTTTGGCTGCAATCTGTCCATTTTGCCCATCAGAACATATCTTAATACCACATCTACAGATTCTCTCCACCTGCAATGCAGGATACCTGGGTTCGATACCTGGGTTGGGAAGAACCCCTGGAGAAGGGAAAGGCTATCCACCCCAGTATTCTGGCCTGGAGAATTCCATGGACTACAGTCCATAGGGAAGCAAACAGTCAGACACTACTGAGCGACTTTCACAAAGATAACATTCCACTGTAATTAGGAAAGGTGGCCATGCATCACAGTTACAAAAAGAAAGCAGATCCCCTGCTACACATGCCGTGACTTATTGAGAGCTCTTCATGAGTATCATTTGATGGAACTCTTGGAAAACAATTAGACAATATCTATTACATTGGAAAATTCACATACATTTGATTCAAAAATTTCATTGTTAGGATCTTATCTTTCTGATATTGATCTGCAATACATAAAGATATACATGGGAATTTCACCAAGCATTGTTTGGATAAGAATAAAAATTAATCAAACTTAAATATCTTATAAAATAGGACTAAATGCGTAAAACATGAAACACTTTTACAATTAATATTAAATACTAGTTAAACAATCTATTGAGGCTGATATAGAAAGTGTGGATTATGTGATTCAAAAAGCTTCAGAATTATTTATATAAACTGAGTTTATATATATTAAGAAGAGTGGCATAAAGTAAATACCCAAGTCCATACTGATATAAATCAATAAATAAGGAAGGAGGGAAATATTTTTCTCTTCAGAAGAAGAATTCCAAGTAATATATGTAGATATCACTCCCTGAAAAGGCAGAGCTTAATTCTCTTTGTCTTGAGTGTGGGCTAGATTTAGTGATCTGCTTCCAAAGAATGGAATATGGAAAGAGAACAATTTTAACATTACAGAGGAGAAACTTTTAAGACCTTACCCTAGCCAAGTGGTCACCATTCTTATTGCCAGTGATAAGCCATATTGATAGTATCTTGATAAGCCCCTTGAAATCGTTGTGATGACAAGGGCCATTCAACTCTGTGGTTTTCTTCTCCGAAATGAGTAATACCTGTGCAGTCATGAGAAAAACACCAGACAAATCCAAACTGAGAGACATTCTAAAAAATATCTGACCAACACTTCTCGTAACTGTCTATAATAATGGGAAAAAAAAAAAAAGGAAAGACCAAGAAAACAGAGCAGAGGAGATTAAGAGAGATGTCAATTTAGCATAATCCCAGGGTGTATTCTTGGAACAATAAAAATGATATTTGTGAAAAAATGAGTGAAATCTCAATGAAGTCTGTAGTTCAATTAGTAGTAGTGAATCTATGTTAATTTCTTAGTTTTGATAAATGTACCATGACTTTGTAAAATGTTAACAATAGGGATACCTAGATGAAGGGATATATGGGAATTCTCTGTGACTTTTCTATAAATCTACAATTATTTTTTTAAGCTTATCCTCAAAAGGCAAGGGAAGGCTTTGATAACGTGCACATGCACAGAATTTTCTGGAAGCTAGCCAAGAAACTGCTAATACAGTTGACTTCTACCAAGTAGGATTATGGGCAGAGCATGAAGAGAAAGTCAGAGAGAGACAGAGACAGCAGGAGACCAAGAAGGGCAAAGTAGGAATTTTACATTTTCACTTTTACCATTCTTCATTGTTTGATTTTCCCCAACACGTTTGACTTTTATATGGCTACCATGGTTCTCAAACCATGCTCATTCCATAACACTCTCAGCTCATCTTTTCACAACAAAAGAGGTGACACTGTTTTTAGCCATTTTGCTTAGGAAAAACGATGGTCATATAGCTTTGCAAAATGAAATTAGCTTAATATCTATGCCTGCCATAAAATGAATCTCATACCATGCATCTCACATTTTAAGGTTTTAGTGTCTCCTCAGATTGTCATTTATCATAACATTAGTTCTAAGGGAACAGTTCTTCAAATCAACAATCCCCCTTGCTAGACATTTATTCAAGCCCAAAACACTGATGTTCTATTCCTCGATATTTTTTTAAACCATTCCCAATTCACTGTAGTAATAACAGAAAAGTTGTTAGTCTACATTGGCATCATCTTGAGGTTATGGATTGTTTCAGCAGAGGAGAACTCAGTGAGAATCACATCTAATTAATTGTGTTGGCAGAGGAGAAAATGATTGTCAATTAGAGGAAGTTAAACTTCTAGCTATCTAGAAAATGGTAAAAATAGACCATGAAAATGAAAGCTACTTGATAAAATTTAGTTCATAAATAGAAGTCAATCAGAGACCACTTTTCCTGCCTCCTCTCAAGATGCAACTAAGATTGTATTGTTCAAGTAAAGAATTGGTTCTGGGGTCAAGAATTTTGAGACTGTGTATGAGAAAACTGGTGTACACACCTTGCCTGATGATTAGGCTTGATCAGAAGAGAAGCATATCTGCTCAAGGAGAAGTTAGGAGGAAGGGAATAATACTAATGATATCTCACTCCTATGTAGACTAATAATAGTTATATGGAGGTAGGTTGAGTATAGAAAATTATCATAGCGTTTGGCTAAAATCAGTGAATTGTGCCTGCTACTCTGAATGATAAAGTTCAGAAAATTGACAGACTGTTTTCTCAAGCACAGACTTTGTACAGATTTGTCAAGTGTTCTTCATAAGTCTAATTTTGTTTTGCTTTATTTCTGTTTTATGGTTTGGACAGATTCTCTTTGTTTCTTAGTTTCTCTATATTTAAACTACATCTCTAGAAACTGGGTCTCTGTTTTACCATTCTGACTATCTCTGTTTAGTTTGTAAACAGTTAAGGAAACCATTGCTATGGTTGAATTTAGGTCTACCATTTTATTATTATTTTTACATTGTTTCTTTGTTCTTCCTTTGTTTTCTTCTTTTGTAGTATTTGCATTATCTTTAAAATATTTATAATATCTACTGTATTTTTAGGTTATACCTCTTTACACTGTTTTTAGTGGCTATTCTAGAGATTAAAGGGCTTCCCTGGTAGTTCAGTTGGTAAAGAATCCACCTGCATTCAGAAGACCCCAGTTTGATTCCTGGGTCAGGAAGATCTAAGTGGAGAAGGGATAGGCTACACATTCCTGTATTCTTGGGTTTCCCTCGTGGTTCAGCTGGTAAAGAATCTGCCTGCAATGTGGGAGACCTGGGTTCGATCCCTGAGTTGGGAAGATCCTCTGGAGGAGGGCATGGCAACCCACTCCAGTATTCTTGCCTGGAGAATCCCCATGGACAGAGGAGCTTGGTAGGCTTCAGTCCATAGGGTCACAAAGAGTCAGACATGACAGCCACTAAGCGGAGCACAGCACAGCACATACCCTGGAGATATTGTGGATTAGGTTCTAAACCACTGCAATAAAGCTAACATGACAATCAAGCAAGTCACATGAAGTTTTTGGTTTCCCAATGCATATAAAAGTAATGTTTATTATCGTCTACCAACTGTACAAATGGAGAAGGAAATGGCAACCCACTCCAGTGTTCTTGCCTGGAGAATCCCAGGGACGGGGGAGCCTGGTGGGCTGCCATCTATGGGGTTGCATAGAGTCAGACACAACTGAAGCGACTTAGCAGCAGCAGCAGCAACTGTACAAATACTTCATGTCGAAGAAAACAGTGTATATACCTAAAGATACTTGATTGCTAAAAACTGCCAACCATTCATTTGAGCCTTCACTGAGTCATAATCTTTTTGCAACAGTAAATATCAAAGATCATCATAATAAATATACAGAATATACAAGCTGAATGAGAACATCTTACAGGAAGAATTTATATTAGCTGTAATGTCCTTTATAGGTCTATCAGAGATTGCCACAAAAGAATGAAGAGGGTCTAGAACAGAAAAGCTTTGGCACTCACTCCTAAAGTATTATTTAAATTTTTTAATAATTACAGGTTAACAAGGAGTTTACAAAAACTGTACAAGGAAGTCTTATATACCCTCACTCTATTTCCTCATTGTTTCAAAGGCCTTTTCAAATATATTTTTTTGAGATATAATTCATATACCATATAATTTACTCATTTACAATGTGCTTCTTTAGTATATACACAAGCTTGTGTATCATCATCATTCTAAAGAGAAACCCATACCCATTAACAGTCACTCCCCCTTCCCCGTTCCTTCTCCCCGGTAATCATTAGTTTGCTTTCTGTATCTATGCATTTGCCTGTTCTGGACATTCCATATAAATAGACTCATGGACACATGGCCTTTGGTGTCCAGCTTCTTTCACTTAGCATGTTTTCAAGGATCACCCATGTTGCAGAATGTATCAGTTTCTTTCTTTTTATACCTGGATAATATTCCATTGTATGAACATATCACATTTTGTCTATCCATTCATCTGTTGATAGACATTTGGATTGTTTCCACTTTGGGGCTGCTACGAATAATATTGTTTTGAACAGTCATATACAACTTTGCGTGTGAACATACATTTTAAATATAACAATAAGTGAAAAAGTTAAAAAATTTGGAGTACTACCAAAATGGGATACAGAGACGTGAAGCGAGCAAATGATATTGGAAAAATGGCACCAATCAACTTGCTTAATTAAGCAAGTTGTCAGTTGCTGCAGGGTTGTCACAAAGTCTTCAACTTGTGAAAAACGCAGTATCTGTAAAGCACAATAAAACAAGGTCTGTCTGTATTTAACTTTTCACAGTCTACTACTCAGAGTTAATATTCTACCCCTTCATATAAAATGTAGAAACTTTGTAACTGTGTGAGTCTGTTTTCTGTCTTCCTATCCTTTGTGCTATAATTATTATATATATCATCAACATACATTATGAGACATGAGACAATCTATGTGTTTCTTATAAATACTCATGCATTTCAAAGAAATAAAGGGCAAAATGGCTTTTGTATTTACTCAGATATTTAACCAGATGTAAACCATTTCTGACATTTTATATTCCTTTTTGTAAAGTTGAATTTCTTTCAGCTTTTCTTATAGTGCAGATCGGCTAACAATAAATTCTCTTAATTTCTTTTTTTAAATGAAAAATGTCATTGTCTTTATTCTTGAAAAATATTTTCGCTGAATATTAAATTTAGGATTAATGTTTTATTTGTTGCATTACAATTTCCAATGAAAAGTCATTGAGTTTGCATCAGGGCTTCCCTGTGTATAATATATTTTTATTAGCCTGCTATCAGGATTTTCTCTTTTATCTTCGGTTTGGTTTTCAGCAGTGTGACTACAGTGAAACTTCCTATTTGGAGTGTGCTGAGCTTCTTGGACTGGTCAAGTTAAGTCTTTATCCTAAATTTGAAAGATTTTCAGGCATTATAGTTTTGTTATTTTTAAATGCCTATTCTGTCTCTGTTCTCGTGAAATTCCAATTATACATATGTAAGACCTTTAATTATTATTCTTCATGTCCATGAGTCCATAAGAATCTTTTCTGTTTTCCCCAGTTTTTTTCTTATCTGTTTTCAGATTGGATTGTTTCTATTTATCTGTCTTAAAGTTATCTGACTCATTTGTATTTTTTCACCCTACTACTGAACATATACAGTGAATTTAAAATTTTTAATTATGACCCAGAGAGATGGTATGGGGAGGGAGGTGGGAGGGGGGTTCTAGATGGGGAACTCATGTATACCCGTGGCAGATTCATGTTGATGTATGGCAAAACCAATACAATATTGTAAAGTAATTAGCCTCCAATTAAAATAAATTTAAATTAAAAAAATAAAATAAAATAAAAATTTTAATTATGGTGTTTTAAGTTGTAGTATTTCTATTTAGTTCTCTATTTAATTAAAAAAAATAGCTTTCATTTCTCAGCAGAGGTTTCCTAACTTTTCATTCACTGTGATAGTATTTTTCTTTATTTTGGTGAGGATCATTTCTTTATATGATTGGAATTTTGGGATTATACCCTGGATGTTATGAATGATTTGTTTTAGATATCCTGGAATCTATTATTTCTTCTGAAGATAGATGATTTGCTTCAACATACAATTAATTTGGTGACTCAAACTGAAAACTCTGTCTCTTGTATAGTAGCTCAAACCTTAGGGTTTTTTCTTTTCTTTTCTTTTTTGCTATTTTGCTTAAGGTTTACCATATGCATGTATAATTCTAGGGTAATCCAGATACTTGCAAAGAGGGTATGTACAAATTTGGCACTCTCCCTTTCTAAATCACTCCTTGTAGGAAACTTCTGCTCACTTTCTAGTAGCTGTGCTGCTAAGTCACTTCAGTCGTGTCCGACTCTGTGCAACCCCATAGACGGCAGCCCACCAGGCTCCCCCGTCCCTGGGATTCTCCAGGCAAGAACACTGGAGTGGGTTGCCATTTCCTTCTCCAGTGTATGAAAGTGAAAAGTGAAAGTGAAGTCGCTCAGTCATGTCTGACTCAGCGACCCCATGGACTGCAGCCTACCAGGCTCCTCCGTCCATGGGAGTTTCCAGGCAAGAGTACTGGAGTGGGATGCCATTGGTTGCCCTAAATTTTGTTCTTTGGTTCTTTTCTTCAAAAAGACTTAATGTTTCAATAAAAGATTTTATTACCCTGAGTAACACTGACTTCAGCCTGCCTTCAAACAGAAGGCATACAAATTGTCAACTTACTTGTACCTATCCCTTGTATGAAATCTCACCTCCTATCTAGAAATTGGCTACTTGAGTTTACTCTCTAGCACCTTTGGATATTTGATGTTTATTTGTATATTTTATCCATGTTTTATAGTTATCTGTTGTAGGATAGGGTGTGGTAAGAGCTTTCTTGCTTCCTTGGTGGCTCAGGAGATGGGTTGATCCCTGGGTTGGAAAGATCCCCTAGGTAAGGAAATGGCAACCCACTCTTCTTGCCTGGGAAATCCCATGGACAGAGGAGACTAGTGGACTACTGTCCATGGGGTGACAAAAGAGTCAGACATAACTTAGTGACTAAACAACAACAGGAGCTTTTTCGGTCATATTGGAAGTGGAAACATAATTTAAAATAAAACCAATTTCTTCTCTACTAAAATAGAGAAACTATGATCTACCCATTACCTATGGAATCTCAAAATTTGGTGCTAAGAGTATATTTGGAAAAGAATACAAACCCAGTGAAGCCCTTAACATGTAAAAATTACTACAAAACTATGTAAACAGGTAAACACAAAAATAAAGTATAAGAAATACTTCAGATGAAATTCTGCTTCAAATTCATTGGCAATATTTAAGGAGCCTAGTATGAATTCTAAGATGTAACATTTAATAATAGATGAGAGAAGGTTTGTCCAGGACTTCTGAAAATAATTACTAGCCCACTGATGTTCTCTAAGACTTTAAGTGGTTCTTCCAGGAACTCGAATCCCCCAAAGCTCATCTCAGATTCTCTAACGCTGGCTATAGAGTGAGGAGAGAGAAAGTAATACTAATGTACATGAATCCACTGATGGCAGTGGGAAGTAGTTATTCATGGAGATACATCAGGTGCCCAAAGAAATATTTATGGAAAGAATACAAGCACCACTGGTTTAACCTTCTGTGTGAATAGGAAGTATGAAGGGAAAAGTTATTATATATGATTGTGGAATTCTATGGAATAGGATATATATTTGGTCTGCATGCATGACTTCTGAATCAGAAGTAGAAGAACGAAACTTAAGAGAAAGAAAAGCTGAGTTTCTTGATCTTTTCTGAAATGTAGAAGCTTCAAAGCCCGTTTTCTGTCTCCAGTCTGTTTCATTGCTAATTGTCTAGTGACAGTCTGGACAGGACAGGAATCTGAGAGGCTGAAAGGGAGGGAAATTGTTCAGAGATCAGGGTCAGTTCTAAACCCTGGCCTCCAGGTCAGAAACAATTCATTTTTCTTTGACAAGTATAAAGCTTAGTCATTGGTAATGTGAAAAACTAAATTGCTGCAGCTGAATGTCTTTATAGCCAATGAGCTTGGAAAAGGAAAATTAGATTCTGGGAGCATTCATGAGCTGGGCCAAGCTGGCTTAAGTATCTCTGCAGATGGCATACTTGCTGCTGGTGGGAATGTCAACTCTGAAAAGGTCTTTGAAAGTCTCCGGGAGAGCTCTGTGTTCTGCTTCTAGGGGAGTCTCCAGCCAGGCAAACTTGGAGGGTCTAGAATTTTACTGGAAACCAAGGTCTTGCCATGACTCAAAGCTTTTGCAATTGCTCATTATGGAGTCTCCCTTTGAAAGGTCTCCATATTTTTATTTAGCTTGATGTTTTAGTTGGCCTGGGGTCACTTTAGCTAGAGGATTTCTGTTTTTTCTTTAGATTGTTTTCTGGAGAACAAAGGCACTCTTTCAGTTCCCTTTACAGAGGTCTCGGCAGCCCCCAGGCTGTATTGGGCTCTGCAAGTCTCTGTAGGCCTCCCGGTATTCACCCCTCTTTTTGAAGGGAGATGGTCAGAATTGCCAAGGATTTACTTACTGCCCTTGCAAAGATAGTTATCTGAATAAATGAGTGATTTTCTGCTTGCATTAAAAGGAGTGAGTAGAAATCCTCCTAGAAGGGCACCTTCTAAATTATCTGCCTCTTGTCTTTTTACAATTCTTGATCCCCTGGACTTTATCCATTACCCAATACTATGTCATCATATGATTTTATGACAGCTTGTGTGTCTGGTCTCTGTAGTAAAATGGGTGCTGATTGGGATGCAGAGTTAATCTGATGGAGATGGAGACATCACTGGCCACAGCCAGACACCAAAAATACCCAAGCCCTCTCATTTAAATGCAATCATACTTTTTTTCTTTTCTTTTTTTTCTTTCAGTTTTACTGAGATATGACTGACATACAACTTTGTGTAAGTTTAAGGTATGCAGCATAATGATGTGACTTACGTATATCATGATGTGATTATCACAATAATTTAGAGGATATTCATCATCTCATATGGATACAAAATTAAAGAAATAGAAAGTTTTTTCCTTGTGATGAGAACTTTTAGGATTTATTCTTTTATCAAATTTCATATATATATGTATATATTAATTATATTTATGATTGACTTACAAAACTATGTTAGTTTCTGTTATACTACATAGTAAATTGATATTTCTGTATATTTCAAAATGCTCACCCTAATAAGTCTGGTTATAATATATCTCCATTTGCTATTGTTGTTTAGTCACTAAGTCATGTCCAACTCTTTGAGACCCCATGGACTGCAGCATGCCAGGCTTCTCTGTCCTTCACGTCTGTTGAGTCAGTGATACTATCCAACCATCTTATGCTCTGCCACACTCTTCTCTTTTTGCCTTCAATCTTTCCCAGCATCAGGGCCTTTTCCCATGAGTCAACTCTTCTCAACAGGTGGCCAAAGTATTGGAGTGCCAGCACCAGTCCTTTCAGTGAGTATTCAGGGTTCATTTCCTTTATGATTGACTAGTTTGATCTGCATACTGTCCAAGGGACTCTCAAGAGTCTTCTCCAGTACCATAATTCAAAAGTAGCCATTCTTTGGTACTCAGCCTTCTTTATAGTCCAACTCTCACATCTGTATATGACTGCTGGAAAAACCATAGCTTTGATTATATGGACCTTTGTCATCAAAGTAACTAACATCTTTGCTTTCTAAAATGCTGTCTTAAGTTGGTCATAGCTTTCCTTCCAAGGAGCAGGTGTCTTTTAATTTCATGGCTACAGTCACTGTCTGCAGTGATTTTGGAGCCCAAGAAAATAAAAAATAATCTGTCACTGTTTCCACTTTTCCCCTTCTATTTGCCATAAAGTGATAGAACCAGATGCTATGATCTTAGTTTTTTGAATATTGACTTTTAAGCCATCCTTGACACCCTCCTCTTTCACCCTGAAGAGGGTTCCTCTTCACTTTCTGCCATTCGAGTAGTATCATCTGCGTATCTAAAGTTGTTGATATTTCTCCTGGCAATCTTGATTTCAGCCTGTGTTCATTCCAGTCCAGCATTTTGCATGATTTACTCTGCATATAAGTTAAATAATCAGGGTGACAATATATAGCCTTGTCTTACTTCTTCTTCAATTTTAAACCAATCAGTTGTTCCTTGAAATTTCTAACTGTTGCTTCTTGATCTGCATATAGATTTCTCAGGAGACAGGTAAGATAATCTGGTATTCCCATCTCTTTAAGAATTTTCTACAGTTTGTTATGATCCATTCAGTCAAAGGCTTTTGTGTAGTCAATGAAGCAGAAGTAGTTTGCTACTTCTGTTTTTCAGTTTTTCTGAAATTCTCTTGCTTTCTCTATGAGCCAACAAATGTTGGTAATTTGATCTTGGTTCCTCTGCCTTTTCTAAACCCAGCTTGTACATCTGGAAGTTCACCATAGAGAGACATTATTTAGTTATTGACTATATTCTCCTTACTATATATTTCATATCCATGACTCATTTATTTTGCAACTGGAAGCATGTACCTCTTAATTTCCCTCATCCATGTCTTTCCTCTCCTCACCTCTGGCAACCACCTGTTTGTCTTCTGTATCTATAACTGTTTCTCATTTGTTATATTTGTTCTTTTTTTTTTTTTTTCAGATTCCATATATAAGTGAAACCATACAGTCTCTTTCTCTGACTTATCTGACCTAGCATAATACCCTCTACATCCATTCATGTTGTCACAAGTAGCAAGATTTCATTCTTTTTATGACTGACTAATATTCCATTATCGATCATATCATTAACATATTGTTATATATTATTAATATTAATATATTGTTGTATATTATTAATACCAGTATATTATTAATATTATATATTATACACATACCACATCTTTATCCACTCATCTATTGATGGGTACATGTTGTTTCCATATCTTGCCTATTGTAAATAATACTATAATGAACATAGGGGCACATATATCTTTTTGAATTTTGCTTTTGTTTTCTTTGGATGAATACCCAGGAGTGGACTTGCTGGATCGTATGGTAGTTATCTTTTTGATCTTTTTGAGGAGTCACTGTGCTGTTTTCCACTGTGGCTGCTATAGTTTACATTCCCACCAACAGTGCGCAGGGTCCCTTTTTCTCCACATTCTCATCAACACCTGTTATTTGTTGTCTCTTTGATAATAGCCTTAATGACAGATGTGAAGTAATATTTTATTGTGGTTTTGATTTGCATTTCCCTAATGATTAGTTATGTTGAGCATCCTTTTATGTGCCTGTTGGCCATCTGTATGTCTTGGGAAGATGTCTGTTCAGTTCCTCTGCTCAATTTTTAATTATTTTTACATTTTGAGTTGTATGAGTTCTTTGTCTAGTTTGGACATTAACCTTTTTCTGAATGTATTGTTTGAAAATATCTTCTCTCATTCAGTAGGTGGCTTTTTCAATTTGTTGATAAAGCAGTTGTACTCTTGAGCATCATCCTGTTCCAGTCTAAACTGGTGAGTTTTCATCAGTTCTCTAGATTCTAAACTTGGGAATTTTGAACTTAACTCTGCAATTTCACATTTCCTCTGTTTCTGCTCATTGTGGTGTTAGCCCAGAACCTATCTTTCCTGTTTCTCACTCTAGACTTCAGAGCTGATTTCCAGTTTTGATCTGTCTGGAGATGATATTTCAACAGGAAATTTTTTTCCTCAATACCAACAATCTTTGTGAGATAACTTATTTTTAGCTGTTGTGGGGAGATGTTTTAAATAGAAAGGAAGAGAAAATGGCATTTTAAAAGGAATATTATGTGTTAAAGAAAAACCATAAAGATTTTCTTTCATTTGGTATGCTGTAAAAACAGAATAGCAAACACCACTATGGAATGTAGATTGGTACAGATTTCCTGAAGGGCAATATAGAAAAAACATTGTAGGAACCTTATAAATGTGCTTATCTGAAAATTCCCCTTTTAGAAATTTTGTCCATATAAAACTGTTTAAGAGGCACTAAATATTTATTTAAACTAATTTCATCATGAGTAATTAATATACTCATGATTTTATAATGGAAATTATATAGATATTAAATTGAATCATATGAAGTTTCTGATAGCTGACAAACATTGACTTACAAAACAACTTTTTGTATGGTTCAGCCTAATGAATTATGGGAGGTTCACATGATAGACTTCTATGCAGGTATTGAAAATTGCACTTTAAAGGAATATTTAATGCTCATGAATAAACATACCAGACCACCTGACCTGCCTCTTGAGAAACCTGTATGCAGGTCAGGAAGCAACAGTTAGAACTGGACATGGAACAGACTGGTTCCAAATAGGAAAAGGAGTACGTCAAGGCTGTATATTGTCACCCTGCTTATTTAACTTATATGCAGAGAACATCATGAGAAACTCTGGGCTGGAGGAAGTACAAGCTGGAATCAAGATTGCTGGGAGAAATAACAATAACCTCAGATATGCAGATGACACCACCCTTATGGCAGAAAGTGAAGAAGAACTAAAGAGCCTCTTGATGAAAGTGAAAGAGGAGAGTGAAAAAGTTGGCTTAAAGCTCAACATTCAGAAAATGAAGATCATGGCATCCAGTCCCGTCACTTCATGGCAAATAGATAGGGAAACAGTGGAAACAGTGGCTGACTTTATTTTGGGGGGTTCCAAAATCACTGCAGATGGTGATTGCAGCCATGACATTAAAAAACGCTTACTCCTTGGAAGGAAAGTTATGACCTAGACAGCATATTCAAAAGCAGAGACATTACTTTGCCAAAAAAGGTCCATCTAGTCAAGGCTATGGTTTTTCCTATGGTAATGTATGGATGTGAGAGTTGGACTATAAAGAAAGCTGAGTGCCAAAGAGTTGATTTTTTTTTTTTTAATTTTATTTTTACTTTATTTTACTTTACAATACTGTATTGGTTTTGCCATACATTGACATGAATCCGCCACGGGTGTATACGAGCTCCCAATCCTGAATCCCCCTCCCACCTCCCATCCCATATCATCTCTCTGGATCATCCCCGTGCACCAGCCCCAAGCATCCTGTATCCTGTTTCGAACATAGGCTGGCACTTCATTTCTTACATGATAGTATACATGTTTCAATGCCATTCTCCCAAATCATCCCACCCTCTCCCTCTCCCACAGAGTCCAAAAGTCCGTTCTATACATCTGTGTCTCTTTTGCTGTCTCGCATACAGGGTCATCATTGCCATCTTTCTAAATTCCATATATATGTGTCAGTATACTGTATATGTTTTTCTTTCTGGCTTACTTCACTCTGTATAATCGGCTACAGTTTCATTCATCTCATTAGAACTGATTCAAATGTATTCTTTTTAAATTGGCTGAGTAATACTCCATTGTGTATATGTACCACAGCTTTCTTATCCATTCATCTGCTGATGGACATCTAGGTTGTCCATGTCCTGGCTATTATAAACAGTGCTGCAATGAACATTGGGGTACATGTGTCTCTTTCAATTCTGGTTTCCTCGGTGTGTATGCCCAGCAGTGGGATTGCTGGGTCATAAGGCAGTTCTATTTGCAGTTTTTTAAGGAATCTCCACACTGTTCTCCATAGTGGCTGTACTAGTTTGCATTCCCACCAACAGTGTAAGAGGGTTCCCTTTTCTCCACACCCTCTCCAGCATTTATTGCTTGTAGACTTTTGGATCGCAGCCATTCTGACTGGTGTGAAATGGTACCTCATTGTGGTCTTGATTTGCATTTCTCTGATAATGAGTGATGTTGAGCATCTTTTCATGTGTTTGTTAGCCATCCGTATGTTTTCTTTGGAGAAATGTCTTCTGGAAATAAAAGCAAAAATAAACAAATGGGATCTAATTAAAATTAAAAGCTTCTGTACAACAAAGGAAACTATAAACAAGATTAGTTGTTTGTCAGTTGCTTCATTTGCTATTGTTTTCTCCCATTCAGAAGGCTGTCTTTTTANAGAAATGTCTTCTGGAAATAAAAGCAAAAATAAACAAATGGGATCTAATTAAAATTAAAAGCTTCTGTACAACAAAGGAAACTATAAACAAGGTGGAAAGACTGCCTTCTGAATGGGAGAAAACAATAGCAAATGAAGCAACTGACAAACAACTAATCTCAAAAATATGTAAGCAACTTATGCGACTCAACTCCAGAAAAACAAACGACCCAATCAAAAAATGGGCCAAAGAACTGATGTTTTTGAACTGTGGTGTTGGAGAAGACTCTTGAGAGTCCCTTGGACTGCAAGGAGATCCAACCAGTCCATTCTAAAGGAGATCAGTCCTGGGTGTTCATTGGAAAGACTGGTGTTGAAGCTGAGACTCTAATACTTTGGCCACCTGATGCGAAGAGCTGACTCATTTGAAAAGACCCTGATGCTGGGAAAGATTGAGGGCAGGAGGAGAAGGGGACGAGAGAGGATGAGATGGTTGAATGGCATCACCGACTCAATGGACATGGATTTGGGTGGACTCCAGGAGTTGGTGATGGACAGGGAGGCCTGGTGTGCTGTGGTTCATGGGGTCCCAAAGAGTCATACATGACTGAGGAACTGAACTGAACTGAATAAAGGTAGGGCATGAAAATAAGTATATAGCATGAAATCTCCATTTTATTTGATTAAAATACACATTTGTGTATATTTGTACGTACATGGTCAGAAAGATCATTTGAATTCTTCATATTATTATTATTTCTTCATATTATTAAATTCATATTAGTTCTATGATTAAATTATATTAATCTTTTGATTTACTTTTGTCTTATAATTTACTATCTTCTCTAAATTTGAATGGTTATGATAACACTAATATTCTGCATTTCCTTCAGAAGTCATATAGTTAGCATTTTCCACAGTATTGCATTTCTCAAAAATCATTTTTTTTTCCAAACTTTTAATTTTGGTGGGGATATAGGTGGTGCCTAGATGTAAGGAACCCACCTGCTAATGTAGGAGACATAAGACACATGGGTTCGATCCCTTGGTTGGGAAGATCCCCTGGAGGAGGGCATGACAACCCATTACAGTATTCTTGCCTCGAGAATCCCATGGACAGAGGAGCCAGGCGGACTATAGTCCATAGTGTTGCAAAGAACTGGACACAACTGTAGTGACTTAGCACACATGCATAGCCAATTAACAATGATGTGGCAGTTTCAGGTGAACAGAGAAGGGATGCAGTCATACATATACATGTGTCCATTCTCCCCCAAATTCCTCTCCCATTCAGGCTGGCACATAACACTGAGTAGAGTTCCATGTGCTATACAACAGGTCCTTTCTGGTTATCCATTTCAAATATAGCAGTGCATACATGAGCTTCACAAATTCCCTAACTATCCTTTCCCCAGGCAACCATAAATTTGTTTTCTAAGTCTATGAATCTTTCTGTTTTGTAAATAAGTTCATTTGTATAATTTCTTTTTATATTCCACATGTAAGGGATGCCATATGACATTTCTTATTCTCTGTATGACTTACTTCACTCAGTATGACACTCTCTAGCTCCATCCATGTTGCTGCAAATGACATTATTTCATTCTTTTTAATGGCTGAGTAGTATTCCATTGTATATATGTATCATATCTTTTTTATCCACTCATCTGTTGATGGATATTTACATTGCTTCCATGTCTTGTAAATAGCACTGCAATGAACATTGGGGTGCATGTGTTCTTTTGGATCATATTTTTCTCTGGATATATGCCCAGGAGTGGGATTGCAGGGTCATATGGCAGCTCTAATTTTAGTTTTTTAAGGAATCTCCATACTGTTCTCCATAGTGGCTGTACCAGTTTACATTCACACCAATAGTGTAGGAGGGTTCCCTTCTGTCCACACCCTCTTCAACATTTGTTGTTTGTGGATTTTTTTTTTATAATAGCCATTCTGACCCATGTGAGGTGATATCTCATTGTAGTTTTGATTCTCTAAAATCATTTTAATGTATTCACAATAATCTCTAGAATCTAGTAGAATTCCATAAATTATTTAATTATCTCTTAATAATGGGCTTTAGGCCCTCCCTTCCTTCCTCCCTGCCTCTTTTCTTTCCTTCCTTCCTTATATAAATAAGGCAAAACTCATCTTCCTACATTTTGGATTATTTCCATAAATTATAGACCCAGAATTAAAGTATGGGCTTCCCAGGTGGTGCTAGTGGTCAAGAATCCATCTGCCAATGCAGAATATGCAAGAGATCAGGGTTTGATCAGGGTTCAATCCCTCGCTCTAGTATTCTTGCCTTGAAAATTCCATGGACAGAGGAGCTGAAAAGTCCATGGGGCTGGAAAGAGTTGGACACGACTGAGTGACTGAACATATACACATGAAGAATTAAAGCGCCTGTTAGGCATGGAAGAGAGAGGTGGAGAGAATATACTAGATGCTGAATATCACCCGTGTACCTCTTGAGAACCTTACCCGAATCCTGTTAGCCTTTTGAAGCACTGAAAAGACACGGTTGTACAATGACACTGTTCTTGTTAGTGCAACTGTGATCGTCTCCCACAGCTCCGATTCCAAGGCAGCAACATTAAAAAGCTCAGCTCAGGTGGAACAGCTTAGTGTTTGCATTCCTGCTGAACCTCAAGAAAAACTCACAGAATTGGATAAAAACATTTCCAACCTGTCAGCACACACACAAATTCCAGTTTTTTCTATTCTGCTTTGTTCAGGTGACATTTATATACGTTTTGCTGCCCAGTGACATGAACCTACCTGGTAGTCTGTGGCTGAGGGATTTGGAGGGACACTGTGGCAGTGCTAGGTTGTGCAGAGGCCTTGCGTGTGTGTGAGGAAGTTCTGCTGTGTGGTGAGGATCAATGTGATGAAAGAGGCATTGGATTCTCCACGCACTGGTAAAACATGGATTGGAGGAATACTGTCTCCCCATAAGACAGCTTTGGTGCCCAGACACGTGACTCTCAACTGGTAGTCCATCTTGTTTTTGTTGAACACTGGAGGGTGTAAGGAAGCCACAGGACACACAAGGAGGATCCCATAGCCTTCATGGTATATGGGGGATAAACCACCTCCATCCCTCAAACCTGGCTGCCACGGGTGAATGGGTATCTGCTGAAGGCCTGAAACAGCAGGGGGACTGCTAAGCTGACTGAGCTGCAAGAGAACTTAGGGGTGTGGAAGCTTTCTTAGGGGAAAGTTAACAGCTGTATGGCAAAGCCTGGGAAATGGCAGCCACTGTCTGCTGGTCTGTTCACAAACATTGAATTTTTGCTATGTATTAATATCAGATGATAATCTGGCTCTGGAAAGAGCAGTTGAATGAAACATGCTTCCTGCTTTCCAGGAGCTTGTGTGAATGGATGAGACAGGCAAGTACATGGATCATTTAGAGCCCAGGAGAGGACACAAGAGGAATAAGAAAGTATCATGGACACACAGGAAAAGCACCAGGATTTGGAAGTTTTCACGGGAGGTAAGCAATAAAGGACAGAAATGGTATGGACCTAACAGAAGCAGAAGATATTAAGAAGAGGTGGCAAGAATACACAGAACTGTACAAAAAAGATCTTCACGACCCAGATAATCACAATGGTATGATCACTCACCTAGAGCCAGACATCCTGGAATGTGAAGTCAAGTGGGCCTTAGGAAGCATCACTGTGAACAAAGCTGGTGGAGGTGATGGCATTCCAGTTGAGCTATTTCAAATCCTAAAAGTTGATGCTGTGAAAGTGCTGCACTCAATATGCCAGCAAATTTGGAAAACTCAGCAGTGGCCACAGGACTGGAAAAGGTCAATTTCATTCCAATCCCAAAGAAAGGCAATGCTACAGAATGCTCAAATTACCAAACAATTGCACTCATCTCACATGCTAGTAAAGTCATGCTCAAAATTCTCCAAGCCAGGCTTCAGCAATATGTGAACTGTGAACTTCCAGATGTTCAAGCTGGATTTAGATAAGGCAGAGGAATCAGAGATCAAATTGCAACATCTGCTGGATCATGGAAAAAGCAAGAGAGTTCCAGAAAAACATCTATTTCTGCTTTATTGACTATGCCAAGCCTTTGACTGTGTGGATCACAATAAACTGTGGAAAATTCTGAAAGAGATGGGAATACCAGACCACCTGACCTGCCTCTTGAGAAACCTATCTACAGGTCAGGAAGCAACAGTTAGGACTGGACATGGAACAACAGACTGGTTCCAAATAGGAAAAGGAGTATGTCAAGGCTGTATATTGTCACCCTGCTCATTTAACTTATATGCAGAGAACACCATGAGAAACACTGGGCTGGAAGAAGCACAAGCTGGAATCAAGATTGCTGGGAGAAATATCAATAACCTCAGATATGCAGATGACACCACCCTTATGGCAGAAAGTGAAGAGGAATTAAAAAGCCTCTTGATGAAAGTGAAAGAGGAGAGTGAAAAAGGTGGCTTAAAGCTCAACATTCAGAAAACAAAGATCATGGCATCTGATCCGATCACTTCATGGGAAATAGATGGGGAAACAGTGGAAACCATGGCAAACTTTATTATTCTGGGCTCCAAAATAACTGCAGATGGTGATTGCAGCCATGAAATTAAAAGATGCTTACTCCTTGGAAGGAAACTTATGACCAACCTAGACAGCATATTCAAAAGCAGAGACATTACTTTGCCAACAAAGGTCCTCTAGTCAAGGCTTTGGTTTTTCCAGTAGTGATGTATGGATGTGAGAGTTGAACTATAAAGAAGCTGAGTGCCAAAGAATTGATGCTTTTGAACTGTGGTGTTGGAGAAGACTCTTGAGAGCCCCTTGGACTGCAAGAAGATCCAACCAGTCCATTCTAAAGGAGATCAGTCCTGGGTGTTCATTGGAAGGACTGGTGTTGAAGCTGAGACTCCAATACTTTGGCCACCTGATGCAAGGAGCTGACTTATTTGAAAAGACCCTGATGCTGGGAAAGATTGAGGGCAGGAGGAGAAGGGGACGACATAGGATGAGATGGTTGGATGGCATCACCGACTCAATGGACATGAGTTTGGGTGGACTCTGGGAGTTGGCTGAGTGGTGCTGCAGTTCATGGGATCACAAAGAGTCAGACACAACTGAGTGACTGAACAGAACTGAAGATTTGAGTCAGGTATTGAAGAATGAGAGGTATGCTGCTACCATATGTATGTTGGGTGCTCAGTTATGTCTAGCTCTTTGTAACCCCATGAACTGTAGCCCACTAGATTCCTCTGTTCATGGAATTCTCCAGTCAAGAATATTGGAATGGGTAGCCATTTTCTTCTCCAGGGGATCTTCCCAATCTAGGGATCCAACCCCGGGTCTCCTGCATTGCAAGCAGTTTCTTTTCTGTCTGAACCATCAGGTAAGCCCTACCAGGTGGTGAGTGGGTGGTGAGGGGTGGGAAGAACACAGCCTTCCACAGATGGGCAGTCAAAACTGCAGGCCTGGGGTTGTGGAAGCATCTCTCGCAGTTCTGGACAGACACATTTGCTGAATCCTAGATGGTGTCACTGACCTTTCATCCACCAACAGTGACCTGTGGCTGCCTCACTTGCAGTCCCTGACAGCAGAGTAAGGGGCTACTTAAAAGGAAAGAATCATATCCGAGTCTGATCACCAGCAGTGTGCTTTGTTCTTCATTTAGACCTTTTTTTCTCTTTTTGAAGTTTTTTCTTTTTAATTTTTAAATTGTTTATTTTAATTGGAGGCTAATTACTTTACAATATTGTGATGGTTTTTGCCATACATAGACATGAAACAGCCATAGTACACGTGTCCCCCCATTCTGAACCTCCCTCTTTTCTCCCTCCTCACCCCAACCCTCTGGGTTGTCCCAGAACACTGGCCTTGGGTTCCCTGCTTCATGCATTGGATTTGCACTGGTCATCTATTTTACATATGGTAATATACATGTTTTACTGCTACTCTCTCAAATCACCCCACCCTCTTCTTCTCCTATGGAGTCCAAAAATCTGTTCTTTATATCCATGTCTGTTTTGCTGCCCTACCTGTAGGATTGTTGTTACCATCTTTCTAAATTCCAGATATATGTGTTAATATACAGGATTTGTATTTCTCTTTCTGGCTTCGCTGTGTATAATAGACTCCAGTTTCATCCACCTCATTAGAACTGACTCAAATGTGTTCCTTTTTATAGCTGAGTACCACAATTTCCTTATCCATTCATCTGCTGATGGACATCTAGGTTGCTTCCATATCCTAGCTATTGTAAATAGCGCTATGATGAACACTGAGGTCCATGTGTCTCTTTCAGTTCTGGTTTTCTTAGGGTGTATGCCCAGCAGTGGGATTGTTGAGTTGTATAGCAGTTCTGTTCCCAGTTTTTTAATGAATCTCCACACTGTTTTTCATAGTGGCTGTATAAGTTTGCATTCCCACCAACAATATAAGAAGGTACCCTTTTCTCCACACCCTCTACAGCATTATTTGTAGACTTTTTGACAATGGCCATTCTGACTAGCGTGATATGATACATCATTGTGGTTTTGATTTGCATTTGCTCTCTAAGAATGAGTGAGCATCTTTTCATTTGTTTGTTAGCCATCTGTATGTCTTCTTTGGAGAAATGTCTGTTTAGGTCTTTTGCCCACTTTTTGATTGGATTGTTAGTTTTTGTGGTATTGAGCTGCATGTGCTGTTTGTATTTTTTTGAGATTAATTCTGTCAGTTGTTTTGTTTGCTATTATTTTATTCCTATTCTGAAGGCTGCCCTTTTACCTTGCTTATAATTTCCTTTTCCAGTGAGTCAGTTCTTTGCATCAGGTGGGCAAAGTATTGGAGTTTCACCCCCAGCATCAGTCATTCCAATGAATATTCAGGACTGATCTCCTTCAGAATGGACTGGTTGGATCTCCTTGCAGTCCAAGGGGCTCTCAAGAATCTTCTCCAACACCACAGTTCAAAAGCATCAATTCTTTGGCACTCAGCTTTCTTTATACTCCAACTCTCACATCCATACATGACTACTGAAAAAACTGAAGTCAAAGCCCATAGCTTTGACTAGATGGGCCTTTGTCGGCAAAGTAATGTCTCTGCTTTTTAATATGCTAAGTTGGCCATAGCTTTTCTTCCAAGGAGGAAGCGTCTTTTAATTTCATGGCTGCAGTCACCATCTGCAGTGATTTTGGAGCCCAAGAAAATAGTCTATCACTGTTTCCATTGTTTCCCCATCTGTTTGCCATGAAATAATGGGACCAGATGCTATGATCTTAGTTTTCTGAATGTTGAGTTTTAAGCCAACTTTTTCACTCTCCTCTTTCACTTTCATCAAGAGGTTCTTTAGTTTTTCTTTGCTTTCTTCCATAAGGGTGGTTATTGAAATTTCTCCCAGTACTCTTGATTCCAGCTTGTGCTTCTTCCAGCCCAGCATTTCATGTGATGTACTTTGCATGTAAGTTAAATAAGCAGGGTGACAATATAGAGCCTTGATGTACTGCTTTCCCAGTTTGGAACCAATCTGTTGTTCTATGTCCAGTTTTAACTGTTGCTTCTTGACCTGCATATAGCTTTCTCAGGAGGGAGGTAAGGTGGTCTGGTATTCCCATCGCTTTAAGAATTTTCCACATTTTGTTGTAATCCACACAGTCAAAGGCTTAGGTGTAGTCAATAAACCAGTAGATGTGAAGGTGGAAGGAGAAGGGGATGACAGAGGATGAGATGGTTGGATGGCATCCACTGACTTGATGGATATGAGTTTGAGTAAGCTCCAGGAGTTGGTGATGGACAGGGAGCCTGACGTGCTGCAGTCCATGGGGTCACAAGGAGTCAGAGAGGATTGAGTGACTGAACTGATACTGACTGAGAGTTTCCTTCATTGTGCAGAAGCTTTTACGCTTAATTAGGCCCCATTTGTTTATTTTTTTTTTTTATTTCCATTACTCTGGGAGGTGGGTCATAGAGGATATTGCTGTGATTTATGTCAGAGAGTGTTCTGCCTATGTTTTCCTCTAAGTTTATGGTTTCTGGTGTTACATTTAGGTCTTTAATCCATTTTGAATTTATTTTTGTGTATGGTGTTAGAAAGTGTTCTAGTTTCATTCTTTCACATGTGGTTGAACAGTTTTCCCAGCACCACTTGTTAAAGAGACTGTCTTTTCTCCATTGTATATTTTTGCCTCCTTTGTTAAAGATAAGTTGTCCATAGGTGCGTGGATTTACCTCTGGACTTTCTATTTTGTTCCATTGATCTGTATTTCTGTCATTGTGCCAATACCATACTGTCTTGATAATTGTAGCTTTGTAGTCTGAAGTCAGGATGGTTGATTCCTCCAGTTCCATTCTTCTTTCTCAAGATAGCTTTGTCTACTTGAGTATTTTGTATTTCCATACAAATTTTGAAATTATTTGTTTTAGTTCTATGAAAAATACCATTGGTAGCTCGATAGTAATTGCAATGAACCTATAGATTGCTTTAGGTAGTATACTCATTTTCACTATATTGATTCTTCCAATCCACAAACATGGTATATTTCTCCATCTATTGGTGTCATCTTTGATTTCTTTCATCAGTGTTTTATAGTTTTCTATATACAGGTCTTTTGTTTCTTTGGTCAATTTATTCCTAAGTATTTTATTCTTTCTTTGTAATGGTGAATGGGATTATTTCCTTAATTTCTCTGATTTTTCATTGTTAGTGTATAGGAATGCAAGGAATTTCTGTGTATTAATTTTATATCTTTCAACTTTACTATATTCATTGATTAGCTCTAGTAATTTTGAGTGGCAGTAGTCTTATTAGCTATCTCTAACTGTGAAAATGACTCTTGCTTATCATAAAATTTCAAACAATACTTGAAAATATAAGGAAGAAAGTAGGTATCAACTCAGATCCTTCAACCTAGAGTATGCCACTTTAGCAAACATCCATCTATGTATACCCCACAGCAAACATATACCCAAACTGAAACACTTCTGTAGGAATGATATGCAGTTTAAGTTAACAGACATTTATTGTGCCAGGACTATGCAAGGCATTTGGCATACATGAACAAGCAGTGAACAAGACAGGGAGGAGCCCTGCCTAATGGAGTTTCACTCTCAGCCTTCATTTAAGGCAGGTTCCCAGAAAAGTGATGGTGATTACAAAACCCCATGTGGGCCAGGAGCCCTGTGCTTGATAGTGGAGCCCTTGAACAAGCTGGCTTCTCTGACTGGATTGCTTCTCTCCCTTCCCCTTACTGTGGAAGGATTTCCACATTAAAAGATATAATTCTGCTGTATATTAAATGGAAGTCTGTTTTCTTTTGTATGGATGAATCATTGATTCATTTTTACTTGTAACCAATGACTTTATTATTAGATTTTAGGTTGCTTCAAATATTTTTTTCTATTATAAATAGCTGTCTAACAAACATTCTTTTGTATACAGCCTGACCATTTATTTTAGGGTACATTCCTTAAAGTGGAATTGCTAGATCAAATGATATAGACTTGCAATTTTTGATACGTGTTGCCCTTCTGAAAGTTCTAGCAACAGTATGTAAAGTCATTTTCCCATACCTTACCAATAGTAGAAATCCTCAGTTTATGAAACCTTTGACCATCTGCTGAAAGTTACTTTTCAGTTCCGTTCAGTTCAGTTGCTCAGTCGTGTCTGACTCTTTGCAACCCCATTAATCGCATCACACCAGGCCTCCCTGTCCATCACCAACTCCTGGAGTTCACTCAGACTCATGTCCATCGAGTTGGTGATGCCATCCAGCCATTTCATCCTCTGTCGTCCCCTTTTCCTCCTGCCCCCAATCTCTCTCAGCGTCAGTGTCTTTTCCAATGAGTCAACTCTTCGCATGAGGTGGCCAAAGTACTGGAGCTTCAGCTTTAGCATCATTCCCTCCAAAAGTTACTTTTACTTGTTAGTAATTTGTTATCTGTCTATTCATTCTTTATATATCTTCTTTTGTGAACCTTCTGTTCATATCCTTTGCCTATTTTTTTCTATTGAGATTCTGATCTTTTCACATTAATGATTTACAGGTGCTCTTTGTATATTAAGGGCATTGACACTTTGCTATACCTATTACAAATATATTTTCTATATATTATTTCACATTTAATTTTTTGTGTTGTCTTTGTCATTGAGAGGTTAAAACAAACAAACAGAAAAACCATGGCCATATATAATCACCTTTTCTTTCATGGTTTTGTATTTTTATGTTTTATCTTCATTTCTAATTATATTGTCTCACTGGTTGTACCCAACTGAATTTGAGGCTTGAGTGATTACCAGATGGCCAACAATTCATTCCAATAAGACAAGGGACCATGCAGGTAAAAATGGGAAAATAACTAGAAGATGTGTTTGTGATCACCTCTGTTCTCTCATTTAAAGGCATGACTCCATGGATTGTAGGATTTTCATATGGTGGTTCCTGAACAGTCTGAGGGCAGATGTGTGAAAGATGACCTTTGTACAAACACATAAAATGAAGAGAACCATCTCTTCTGTAAGAATAGGGTCCTCTGCCAGTCCCAGTGTGGACATGCCAGTGTCAGTGTAGAGAGGGCGGTGCTAAGGGTTGTACTGAGCTTAACAAGGGAGTTTGAGGAAAATTGATATAGAAGGTAAAATTCATTGTGAAGGGTTAAAGTAAAGTAGTCATGACTTGTGTGTCTACTCTTTAATCTCCAACTTCTTACATGGTAGATAATCTTGTCCTCATTTTCCATATCTTAAAAACAAACCAACAAACAAGACTTTTAGAGATGAATGATTGGCCCAAGCTACATAGCTAGTAAGTAGAAGAGCTGGGATTTGAACTCTGAGTTGAGCTGAGTCCAAAACTAGAAATTGCAACCAAAAGCTAATATTGTAAAATTGAGTACTTATCTGGACAACTATTGTGCTAAGTGATTTCTATCTATGAGCCCTTTTAATATGAGCAACCATTTGAGGTAAGCATTTCTATCTTCAAAAGAAGAACACAGAAGCCCAGAGCAGCTAAGTAACATGCCCAAGGTCATGTAAGCTAGTAAGTTGCAGAATCAGGAACTGAACCAACACATTATGACTTTGACACTTGTACTTTTTTCTTCATGCATATCTTTTCTTTCTTTTTAAATTTTATTTTAAAAGAAAATAGCTATTTTTTATTATTATGAAATGCTCATTCATGTTACAATTTCAAATAATTCATGAAATAATCATTGTTGTTTCCATTGCTCCATGCTACTTACTCCTGACATATGTTTTGAATCAGCAGTACCTGTGGGAGAATTTAGCACCCTATTTCCACTGCCCATGCTTCAGAAGTTATCTTTTTTTTCACGAAAATTTATTTTTTAGAGTAACTACTGAATGGAGAAAAGGAATAATTTATGTAATTACTAGGCAATCTTGGTGTTGTCAAGCGTGACCAAAGCACCTGGAAAAGTTAATAAGTGAGTGATTGTTTAATTACTTAACTACTAATGATTTTCCAAGAATTGAACCATTTGGTTTTGCACCTGAACATTTTTTATTAAATTGATTAGAAACAACCTATGAGACAGCAGAGTTCTGAGCTCCAAAGGTCATTGCATTTGGGTCACCATTATTGATTCCACCATGGGGTTCCACTAAAATATTGATTGAGATTATTGACCAGTTATTTTAATACATTCTCTCTTTCAGTGGGCATGAGTAACACATTGGATGATCAAAAAAAAAATGTGCTTTCCAAATATGCTCCCCAGACTAGAGCCCTTTTCTTTGATGTGCTTACATTTTCTTTCAATTCATGATCTTACTAGAAAATATTTTCCTAAAGCTTGGTCATATATTACATTTTATTTTATAAATGATGAACACCAGATTTCAGAAAGCCTTTTGATGAACAGAGATCCTTTGTAATTGGGCACTTTCCCCAACTCTTTTCCCAGCACATACTCACATCCATATATATTATACATCCCTACCATTCCCTCATTTTTTTCCCCACCCTTCAACTAATTGATTTTTAACTATTCAGCCAGGACTGGAAGATAAATAGTTCAAAGAGAGTTGTTAGGAAGAAACAAAGGGGACCAAATGTGTATTCCTGGATACAAAGAGAATGTCTTTTATCCTTAGAGTAGGGCTTGTTATCAGATGCCAGGGCTTGTTGAAACAGATTCCTGGGTCCCACTCTTAGAGAGTCTGGCTTGATAGGTCTATAGTGGACCCTAAGATTATGCATTTCCTATAAGGTCCCATGCATGTGCTGCTGACTGTAGTGGTTTTTAAAAAATGGCCACAACTTATTCAGCCTTCCTCCCACCTTTTGAACTACCCCATACCTCTACTCAGGCTTCCCAAGTGGCTTAGTGGTAAAGAATCCTTCTGCCAATGCAGGAGACACAGGTTTGATCCCTGGATTGGGGAGATCCACTGGAGAAAGAAATGGCAACTGACTCTAGTATTCTTCCCTAGGAAATCCCATGGATTGAGGAGCCTGGTGGGCAACAATCCATGGAGTCACAAAGAATCAAACATAACAATGCCTGGGTACACACTCATGCATACCTCTACTCTCCAACACCTCCATATTCAATAAGGCCAGTAGATTTTACCCTTTAAACGTTTCTCATGACTGCTGATTTCTTTGCCCTGACTTCCCACTAACCAAATTCCTTCCATCTTCATCTCTCACCTGGATTAGTATAATCATCTGTTTGTACTTCTTCATGCCACAAACACTCCCATTAAAACCATCCACCACTCTGTAGACAGTGTAATCATTTAATTCTAAAATCAGTTCCTTCTTGTCTTTCTTTCCTATAAAATTCTCATTTATCTTCTAAAACTTCAGAAATTATCTCCTCAAGGAAGCCTTCCTTGAAACCCTGCTGGCTTAGATGGCTCTCTCTGCCTTATATATTCCCCTGTGCCTACTTTTAACTTAGTTTATTTTCCACCTATTGGAATTGTGTGTAGTAGTCTTTTCCGTTAGAATGCAAATCCCTTCAACCACAAACCATGGCTTATTCATCTTCCTACCAGAACCACCCGAGATAGAAACAAAATAGTTGCTTAATAAATGTCAAACTGCACTAAACAGTAACACTGGATTAAGCAGTGAAGACTTGTTGGGCAGCATGCAGTTCATTCATTCAACAAATATTTATTGTCACTCTGCTTATTTAACTTATATGTAGAGTACATCATGAGAAATGCTGGGCTGGAAGAAGCACAAACTGGAATCAAGATTACTGGGAGAAATATCAGTAACCTCAGATATGCAGATGACACCACCCTTAAGGCAGAAAGTGAAGAGTAACTAAAGAGCCTCTTGATGAAAGTGAAAGAGGAGAGTGAAAAAGTTGGCTTAAAGCTCAACTTTCAGAAAACTAAGATCATGGCATCCGGTCCCATCACTTCATGGGAAATAGATGGAGAAACAGTGGAAACAGTGTCAGACTTTATTTTTTGGGGCTCCAAAATCACTGCAGATGGTGACTGCAGCCATGAAATTAAAAGACACTTACTCCTTGGAAGGAAAGTTATGACCAACCTAGATAGCATATTAAAAAGCAGAGACATTACTTCGCCAACAAAGGTCCATCTAGTCAAGACTATGGTTTTTCCTGTGGTCATGTATGGGTGTGAGAGTTGGACTGTGAAGAAAGCCGAGTGCTGAAGGATTGATGCTTTTGAACTATGGTGTTGGAGAAGACTCTTGAGAGTCCCTTGGACTGCAAGGAGATCCAACCAGTCCATTCTGAAGGAGATCAGCAGGCTGAGGAAATCAGCAGCAGCAGGCTGAGAGGAACAGGGTCTTTATCCAGAGAAAAGAATAGCAGGAGCAAAGATCCAGGAGTGGTTACCTGATTCTTTCAGTGGGTGGAGTGAAGACTGTAGCAAAACCATCTGTTAGAGGATAATGAGAATTACTAACAGTAATCGCCACTGTTAATATTCTATATGCCAAGCACTACGATAAATGCTTTGTAAATATTGCCTCATCTAGTTTTAAGGCAAAGTTACAAGTAGATATTATTATCCTCATTTTACAGCTGAAGCCCAAGACTCCACACAGTAACAGGTCATTTGTTAAAAGAGTAAATGAAAGAAGAGATGATATGTCCTTCCTGAGGCTGACCATGCCAGGAGATATTTGCAAGACTTATGATGTTTTTACTTTATTTCTTTACTTCCCTCTACTTTGTTATGTAAAAGAAGCTGGCATCCAGACCCCAATTTGTTGTTCAGTCACTCTGTTGTGTCTGAATCTTTGAGACCCCATGGGCTGCATAACACCGGGCTTTCTGGTCCTTCAGTATCTCCCAGAGTTTGTTCAAACTCATCCACTGAACTGATGATGCCATCCAATCGTCTCATTCTTTGTCATCCCCTTCTCCTCCTGCCCTCAATCTTTCTCAGCAGCAGAGGCTTTTCCAATGAGTCAGTTCTTCAAATCAGGTGGCCAAAGTAATCGACTTACATCTTCAGCATAAGTCCTTCCAATGAATATATTCAAGACTGATTTCCTTTAGGATGGACTGGTTGGATTTCCTTGCAGTCCAAGGGACTCTCAGGAATCTTCTCCAACACCCCAGTTCAAAAGCATCAATTCTTCAGTGCTCAGCTTTCTTTATGGTCCAACTCTCACATCCATACATGACTACTGGAAAAACAACAGCTTTGACTAGATGGACCTTTATCAGCAAAGTAATATCTCTGCTTTTAAGTACACTGTCTAGGTTTTCATAGCTTTTCTTCCAAAGAGCAAGCATCTTTTAATTTCATGGCTGCAGACACCATCTGCAGTGATTTTGGAACCCAAGAAAATATAGTCTGTCACTGTTTCCATTTTTCCCCTATCTATTTGCCTTGAGGTGATGGGACTGGATGCCATGATCTTAGTTTTTTGAATGCCAAGTTCTAAGTTAGCTTTTTTACTCTTCTCTTTCACCTTCATCAGGAGGCTCTTTAGTTCCTCTTTGCTTTCTGCTGTTAGGGTGGTATCATCTGCATATCTGAGATTATTGATATTTCTCCTAGCAATCTTGATTCCAGCTTGATCTTCATCCAACTTGGTATTTTGAGGATGTACCCTGCATATAAGTTAAATAAGCAGGGTGACAGTATACAGCCTTGACATACTCCTTTCCCAATTTTAAAGCAGTTTGTTGTTCCATGTCCAGTTCTAACTGTTGCTTCTTGACCTGCATTTAGGTTTCTCAGGAGGCAGATAAACAGGTCTGGTTCTCATCTCTTTAAGAATTTTCCACAGTTTGTTGTGATCTACATAGTCAAAGGCTTTGGCATAGTCAATAAAGCAGAAGTAGATGTTTTTCTGACATTCCTTTGCTTTTTCTATGACCTAATGGATGTTGGTAATTTGATCTCTGGATCTTCTGCCTTTTCTAAATCCAGCTTGTACATCTGGAAGTTCTTGGTTCACATACTGTTGAAGCCTAGCTTGAAGGATTTTGAGCATAAGCTTGCTGGCTTGTGAAATGAGTGCATTTGTGTGGTAGTTTGAATCTTCTGTGGCATTGCCTTCCTTTGGGATTGGAATGAAAACTGACCTTTTCCAGTGGTCACTGCTGAGTTCTCCAAATTTGCTGGCATACTGAGTGCAGCACTATAGCAGCAGCATCTTTTAGGATTTGAAAAAGCTCCGCTGGAATTCCATCCCCTCCACTAGCTTTGTTCATAGTAATGCTTCCTAAGACCCACTTGACTTCACACTCCAGGATGTCTGGCTCTAGGTGAATGAACACACCATCCTGGTTATCTGAGTCATTAAGAGCTTTTTTGTATAGTTCTTCTGTGTGTTTTTACCACCTCTTCTTAATGTCTTGTGCTTCTGTTAGGTCCCTGCCCTTATTGTACCTATCTTTACATGAAATATTCCCTTGGTATCTCCAATTGTCAAAAAGAGATCTCTAGTCTTTCCATTTTATTGTTTTCCTCGGACTGGATGGGATGGTTGTTTGGAGACATTAGTCTGCCATCTTCTCTGTTTGCTAGCTTTCTGAATAAAGTCATATTCCTTGTCTTAAAGGCTTTGTAGGTGGCTCAGTGGTGAAGAATCTGCTTACCAATGCAGGAGATGCAGGGGATGGGGGTTCAGTCCTTGGGTTGGGAAGAATTCCCTAGAGAAGGGAATGGCAACCCACTTCAGTATTCTTGCCTGGAAAATCCCACAGACAGAGGAGCCTGGTGGGTTTCAGTTCAGGAGGTCACAAAGAGTTGGACACAACTGAGCATGCATGCACGTGCACAACTTTATAAAAAAAAGAGTGGGCAGGGAGATAGGAGGGGGGTTCAGGATTTGGGGACACATATAACCTGTGTGTCAACGTGTGGCAAAACCCACCACGATATTGTAATTAGCCTCCAATTAAAATAAATAATTTATAAAAAGAAGAGATAATACCTACTGAATAATTGGGAAGGAAATAATCTGTGGTCTTTTAATAGAGGAAATAATAAAATGAAAATAATTGAAAGCTTGATCTGATGGCCATTTGTAGGGTGGTAGAGGTAAGTGGTTCTGAGATTTGACTGTATGATAGGATCATCTGAAGAGCTTTGAAAAATCCAGATTGTCCCTCAATACACAAATTCTTTACCAGAAATCTCTCCCCCAAATCTTCCCTGCTTTTCTTTTCCTCTCTCATATGCACTGCCCCTCCAGCCCCAGTTTTCTCACCTCTTCCATTTCCATTGTGGTTATTTGTATTTTGCCTACTCACCCTATCAGACTAGCTCTTTTAAAAATGTGGTCCCGGTATGCCCATTCCTCTTGTGGCAAATCTACTGAGTACTGACCATCTCTTCATTAGCATTACCAGATTCAGAAGAATCAAGTCATTGACCTCTTTAAATTTTCTCCCAGTTCCTGAGCAAATGTGGAGTCAGTGTCTGTCTTTCTGTCCATCCATACATCTGTTGACCTCTTTCCTTCCTTTATCCATCTATCCATCCATTCAACTTTGGCACTTGTAGGGTAGGGTAACTCTGGTAAAGATTATAAATATTTAATCCTCTCCTCTTAATTAATTGATGTCTCTGCATAGTTATCCTATCTCCTGCTATAGACTTGTTTTTGTTTGTCTGCCTATTTTTGCTTATTTTGCTGACTGAATCCTGCAAGTGGTAAGAGTCATGCCTTTTTTATTTATCTAAACAACAACTAGCACAAAGCAGCTTCATAGGCAGTAGTAAATATTTTTTCAAGAAAGATATCAATAGCCCTTTCTGAAAAGAAGGGTTAAGAGCTTGCATAGCCCAGCTGAGTATATTAGCTCTAGCTTCAGTGGGAATTTTAAATTAAGATGGAAAACACAGCTGGCAGGGGGAGAGCTTATGTTTTCTTCTGCCCACCAAGGCAGGATATGACCAGATGCTCTGTGATTGCAGAAGGAGCATGTGTACACGGGGAGGCTCAGAGAATCTTTTGATCTGGCTTGCAGCACAATGATTCTGCCTGCATGATTCATCTTCACTCTATTTTCCTACAGGCAATACAATCAATCCTCTTAAACAGTGGTTTTCAGATTCTTTACCCCAGGAGTTCATACAGGCTGAACATATAACCAGGTTCAAGAAAAGTTTAGATAAATTAAAGAAAGCCAGATCCATTGATTTGTGTTTCTGAAGGGAAAGGGAAGTTAGAGATGTGAATTACCCCTACTTCTGACATTATCTCTGACATTCAGAGTAGCCCTCTCCTTGGGCCCTGTTCTCAGACTTGCCAGACTTAATTTCCTATGTGCTGGGAGTACAGGCATACAATGAGGTCACTGATTCTACATGTATCTGGGACAGTTTCAGTCTGAGACCCTCCTGTGTGAGTAAATGATGCTGTCATTCATGTCATCACAAAATCTCTAACAAGGAATGGAGATTTTAGAAAGTCCTGGAGGTGTTTTCTAATAGTCCTTAAATTTTTGTTTTGTTTTTGGCATAAAAAATAGAAATGTACCCTCTTGTAGTCTTGGAGGCCAGAAGTCTGAAATCATTTTCCCTGGGCTGAAATCAAGGTGTGATCAGGGACACTCTACCTCGGTCAGGGCGAGAGCAGAAAGTGCCTATCTCTTCTAGCTTCTGCTGAGATCCAGCGTTCCTTAGCTTGTAGTCACCTCTCTCCAATCTTTGTTCCTGTCTTCACATCAACTTATCCCCAGTGTGTCTAATGTCCTTCTGCTTCTCTCTTATAAGCACTTGATGGCAATTAAGATTCACCCAGATAATTCAGAATAACCTCATCTCAAGACCCTTAACTTAATCATACCTGCAGAATCTTTGTCACCTAAGGTAACATTCATTAGGAACAAGGATTGAGACATCTTAATATGGGGATTATGATAGACTTTAATTTCTTTCATAAAAGAAATCTGGAGTTAAGCAACCAAGGGTAGCTGTGCGGTATCAGCAGAGTGTTGCCTGTGTGCGCTTAGTCTCTCAGTCATGTCTGTTTCTTTGCAACCTCAAGGGCTGTAGCTGCCAGGCTTCTCTGTCCACGGAATTCTCCAGGGAAGAATACTGGAGTGGGTTGCCATTCCCTTTACCAGAGGATCTTCCTGACCCAGGGATCAAACCCAGGTTTCCTGCATCATAGACAGACTCTTTACCATCTGAGCCAATAGAGTGGCTAGTTCTTAAATAATTGGCCAAATGCATTATGAGATAAATTTCAAGTCAGACTGTACTAATACCTAACAAACTACTGAGCAAGCAATCCGTGGTTGATTCTATTAATACCAATGAGAAAATCATACAGGAGAACCTAAAGGAACATTCTGAAGAAGATGTCCAAGTTTGGGTTAATCAACCCATCCAAAAAAATTCTTAAAAGTGGAAACATTAGTTTACCATCAGGTCACTTCAGTAACTCCCTTTCTGGTAAAATGGAGAGGACAGTGTAAAGTTTCTTTTAAAAAGTGTTGACTTTAGGCCTCATTATTTTACTTTTCAGAAATGTTCCAAATATTGCAAATAACATATGCAGAGTGAGGGCTGACAGGTCAATTAGCTGCCAAATCAAGAATGAGGAGACTGGGGGACACTTGTACTGGAAAATTCCACTTACCTGAGCAGCCAGGGGAAGTTGACATTTAGGAGAAGAGAAATACAAATAGTGCTTTCCTAGCGCCTTTCATAATGTGGCAGCAGAAAGAACAAACTAAAGAAACTCGACCCAAACCAGACAATAGCAACTTCCTGTGGCTTTAAAAAATAATAATAACCACAACAAGCTACAAGGTGAAACGCTAGCAGTAACAATAAACAGAAGAGAGGAAATATGCCTTTGAGACTTGGGGTTCAAAATGGCAATATCACTTGCCAGGGATTATTGTGTGACTACTGACCACAAACTATTTCCTTGACCCAAAGTGAGAGCTGAAGAGCATGAGGGCCACAGGGGACTCTTTCTGTGTGAGAGGTGGGGCTGCGAGGCTCAGATGCTCATGAGGCCTCACATGCAAACGCAGAGAAACAGCCTTTATTTTCTTAGCAACTGAATTGTCAAATGGGTGGAGGGGCATAGGGGCTGCTTTGTTAGGAGGAAGCATTCATAATCCTGGATTTAGTTAGAGAACAGTTCTTCATATTCTCTGAAATTAGAAAAGCAAAATGCTAATTCTTTAAGGAAATAAACTCAAAACCAGGAATGGCAAATATCATTAGAATATTCAATTTAATATATTGGTTATGAATGCTGGTATCATTGAACAGATGGGAATAGGCTGCAAAATTATATATATATTCTCCAAGTTCTCATGGCCTGGTTCGTTTGTTTTATTGGAGTGAGTCATGGTGCTATAAGAATTTCCTGCTGCCTAAGCCCTCACCCCCTTAAAGCAGGGGTGTGCCCCCTAGCAGTCAACGCCTATTACAGCCTTGAAGTTACTAGCTGTTCTTTGCTGCCAACTGAAGGGTGATTTTTCTCTGGATATGGGATAAGCAGTGATAAAACTGCCCAATCTGAGCTTTTATTGTGAATAAAAAGTGAAAACTACTTCTTCATGAGGTAATGCAGCATCCTAATAGTGGATCCAGATGACTTTATAAAAATGATCCTATGGCATAATGATAATGAAAAAGAGAGAACATGATGCTGTTGCTGATAATTGTGGTCCAGGGGACGAAGTAGTAAATAGGCTGAAAGATGGTACAAGTAAAAGTTAGGGCGATAATTATTCTTTTGAATCATATTTATCTTTAAGACTTTTCTCTTTGGAAAAAGTTTTTTTTTTTTTTTTT
>SJYT01018888.1:459126-509771 GCA_006410635.1 Cephalophus harveyi | reverse complement strand
TATGCCGAGTACATCATGAGAAATGCTGGGCTGGAAGAAGCACAAGCTGGAATCAAGATTGCTGGGAGAAATATCAGTAGCCTCAGATATGCAGATGACACCACCCTTATGGCAGAAAGTGAAGAGGAGCTAAAAAGCCTCTTGTTGAAAGTGAAAGAGGAGAGTGAAAAAGTTGGCTTAAAGCTCAACATTCAGAAAACAAAGATCATGGCATCTGATCCCATCACTTCATGGGAAATAGATGGGGAAACAGTGGAAACAGTGTCAGACTTTATTTTTTGGGGCTCCAAAATCACTGCAGATGGTGACTGTAGCCATGAAATTAAAAGACGCTTACACCTTGGAAGGAAAGTTATGACCAACCTAGACAGCATATTAAAAAGCAAAGACATTACTTTGCTAACAAAGGCCCATCTAGTCAAGGCTATGGTTTTTCCTGTGGTCATGTATGGATGTGAGAGTTGGACTGTGAAGAAAGCTGAGCACCGAAGAATTGATGCTTTTGAACTGTGGTGTTGGAGAAGACTCTTGAGAGTCCCTTGGACTGCAAGGAGATCCAACCAGTCCATTGTAAAGGTGATCAGTCCTGGGTGTTCATTGGAAGGACTGATGCTAAAGCTAAAACTCCAATTCTTTGGCCACCTCATGCGAACTGTTGACTCACTGGAAAAGACCCTGATGCTGGGAGGGATTGTGGTCAGGAGGAGAAGGGAACCACAGAGAATGAGATACCTGGATGGCATCACTGACTCGATGGACATGAGTTTGAGTGAACTCTGGGAGTTGGTGATGTACAGGGAGGCCTGGTGTGCTGCAATTCATGGGGTCGCAAAGTGTTGGACACAACTGAGCAACTGAACTGAACTGAACTGACTGCTTAATAGTGGCCCTGAAGATATCCAAGTTCCAACCCCTGGAAACTGTGAATGTTACTTTTTATGGAAAGAATGACTTTGCAGATATGATTAAGCCAAGAATCTTGAGATAAAGAAGTTTTCCTGGATTATCTGGGTGGTGTTCTTATAATAGGGAGGCAGAGCAAGATTTGACATAGAAGGCAGCAATGTGACCACTGAAGCAAGATGCCATATGGCTGACTTTAAGGAAGAAAGACTCATAAGCCAAGAAATGCAAGAAAAACAGCTCTAAACAGTAGAAAAGTCAAGAAAACAGTTTCTCCTCTAGAGCCTGCAGAAAGGAGTATGGCCCTGATTTTGGCCAAGTGAAACTGATTTCAGACTTCTGAACTCTAGAACTCTAAGAGAATAAATTTACAATGTTTTAAAGTCATCAATTTTATGGTGATTTCTTGTAGCAGGAACTGGAAACAAATACAAATATTATGAAAAGCAGCCATGAAGCATTTCACAAATATTATTTTTCATCCATTCCCTAAGTGGAGAGTAATCATGAGTATGAAAGATCTTTTAAGTTAAGGCTACTGTAACAGTTCTAATTTTTCCCAAAGAAGCCTAAGGCCATGAAGTATTCTCTTCTAGCATGTAAGACTGAGATGTAAGTGAAGCAGTCCTCCAGATTCTACAGAAGGATATTCAGAAATTTAGGGACTACACTACTCTTATAGAGAAGTCAAAAGACTAGGTTACCAGATGTCCCCAATGAAAAAACACTTCTGGCTTTTGGTTTGCTTCAGTAGGGCATTTGTCCTGTGGTCTAAATTGAGTCTTATGGATCCTGCCAGAAACTTCAGAAGCTTCAGAACACAAAAATATAGTTATTTCAGAAGAGAACTTCAGAAGGGAGGGAAAAGGAAGGGATAACCCTGGTGGTTCAGTGTAAAGAATCAGCATGCCATTTCAGGAGATGCAAGTTTGATCCCTGGGTCTCCAGGGAGATCCCTTGATCTCCAGAAGATCCTCTGGAGAAGGAAATGAAAACCCACTCCATTCTTGCCTGGAGAATCCCATGGACAGAGGAACCTGGTGGGCTTAGTCTATGGGGTCACAAAAGAGTTGGATGTGACTTAGTAACTAAACAGCAACAAAACAAATGATCTGTGAAGTAATTGAAATGCATTGTTTATGTTTAGGATTTTTTATCCTTTTCAAGTTTCAATTTGGGGCCTAAATTACATTTTGTTTAGTTCCTTTACTCTAAGTTGATATTGACAGACCTTTGGTGTGTGAGTTAAAAAGGAGAAAGATTTTGTGGAAAAGTTAATTTTTACTATGCTTGCTGTAAACAAATCACTAGTTCAGTAACACAAGATTAAACTTTTGTGCCTTTAAATCTTTAAATAAGGAAAAATGTTCAGTAAAGCTTAGTTAATCCATTAATTATAAAGTGAAGGGATCTTTTTCTTCCTCCCTGAATATGTCTTCCTCACTTTCCCCCTTAGACACAGGGGCACACCCGGACCAGTCTGACACATAAAGAGAGCAAAGATAGGTGTGTCAACAGTCAAGACTAGCCTTCTTGTCTTCTTATACTTCCTACTCTCTTTTAATCTTCTGTTCTTCACTAGCTGATTTTCTTAAAGAGATGATCTAAGTTCTCAGCACAAAGGTTTGTGATTATTCATTCATTTAAATATTTTTGAGACTCTATCGTGTTGTCATGTATTTCAAGTAACTCCCAATTAAACACACTAGTTTTGCCAAGAGTTAATAGGGTTCAAATGCTCCACCAAAATATCAGTATTTGATAACCACTTTAGTTCACCTAGCAATGGCACCCCACTCCAGTACTCTTGCCTGGAGAATCCCATAGACGGAGGAGCCTGGTAGGCTGCAGTCGTTGGGGTCGCTAGGAGTCCGACCCGACTGAGTGACTTCACTTTCACTTTTCACTTTCAAGCATTGGAGAAGGAAATGGCAACCCACTCCAGTGTTCTTGCCTGGAGAATCCCAGGGACTGGGGAGCCTGGTGAGCTGCCATCTCTGGGGTCGCGCAGAGTCGGACACGACTGAAGCAACTTAGCCGCAACAGCAAAGTTAGCCTAGGCATCCTTTGAAAACTGTCCTTTAATTTGGAGAGCCCAGAATCTGATCCTCAAGTGAGATATTTATGGCAACCTCTGGCAAACTGAAATATGTACTATGCAATATGATATAATCATCACAATAAGTGCAATAGAAGTTTCAGGAAAGGGGACACCTCCCAGGGCCTAGAGTGGGCTCTGGTCTATTACTAAGAAATAAATTGAGGAGACACATATGCTGACATAGCAAGAGACTTTATTGTAAAGGGATGTCCAGGGTAAGGGAACCCAGGGGAATTGCTCTGCCACACAGCTTGCAGTCTTGGGTTTTATGACGATAGGATTAGTTTCCAGGTTGTTTCTGGCCAGTCACTGTGGCTCAGGGTCCTTCCTGGTGGTATATGCATTACTCAGCCAAAATGGATTCCAGTGAGAATGATTCTGGGATGTTGGCAGGACATATGGACTGGTGTCTCCTGTTTTCTTTTGAGCTTTCCCAAATTCTTCAAGTTGGTGGTAGCTTGTTAGTTCTGTATTCCTTACCAGAACCTCCTGTTGTAGGATAGTTAACTGATGAAAGTGGTTACTTTCTTGCCTAGCCAGGGAGGGTAGTTTCAGTCAGTGGTTCCCCTAACATAACCACATCCAAACAGAAAACATTTGGAGAACATTATGCATAGTGGAGCATCATATGGAAAAGTAAGTCTTCCTCACCAGTGGAGTTTTCTTCCATAGAGAGATTCAGAGTTCCTGACTTTGGCCTTCACATATAGAAGAATCTTGTCGTGTGGTCACAGTATTGAAAGCCCTCCCTGCTGAATCCTCTGGTAATTGATAATCAGCTTGAGTCCTGACTCCTACATCCAGTCTTATGTAAGCCAGATGTCTCCAACAGGAGATTTTATCTTTCTTTCTCCCCTCTTGTTACACTTTTCACCCTTTATTCTCCCCAGCTAGCTCTTTTGTTCCCCAGGCCACCAATCTCCATATTCTAATCCTATTTTAAGGACTTAACCTTAAACTATCATGAACTATCAGTCAGTTCAGTCGCTCAGTCGTGTCCGACTCTTTGCAACCCCATGAATCACAGCATGCCAGGCTTCCCTGTCCATTACCACCTCCCGGAGTTCACTCAGACTCATGTCCATCAAGTCTGTGATGCCATCCAGCCATCTCATCCTCTGTCGTCCCCTTCTCCTCCTGTCCCCATCCCTCCCAGCATCAGTCTTTTCCAATGAGTCAACTCTTCACATGAGGGGTCCAAAGTACTGGAGTTTCAGCTTCAGCATCATTCCCTCCAAAGAAATCCCAGGGCTGATCTCCTTCAGAATGGACTGGTTGGATCTCCTTGCAGTCCAAGGGACTCTCAAGAGTCTTCTCCAACACCACAGTTCAAAAGCATCAATTCTTCGGCGCTCAGCCTTCTCCACAGTCCAACTCTCACATCCATACCTGACCACTGGAAAAACCATAGCAAATAGGGTTAAAACAGGTGTAAAAAGGTTCATGAATGAAGGCACATTCCATGTAAATCAAGATTAGAAAGGATAACAGGCGAAGTCATGGAAGACTTTGTATACTAAATGAATGCATTTCAGCTTCATCCTGAAATTAGAGGTTGTTTTTCTTATTTCTTTTTTTTTTTCAATTAGAGGATAATTGCTTTACAATATTGTGTTGGCTTCTGCCATATAAGAACGTGAGTGAGCCACAGTACGTATGTATCGCCTCTCTCCTGAAGCTCCCCGCTCAGCCCATCCCAGCCATCTAGGTCATCACAGAGCACCGGGTTGAGCTCCCTGTGCTATTCAGCAGCTTCCCGCTGGCTGTCTGTTTCACACATGGTAGTGTGTATATGTCAGTGCTAGTCTCTCAATTTGTCCCACCCTCTCCTTCCCCTGCTGTGTCCAAAGTCTGTTCGCTATGTCTGCATTAGAGGCTGTTTTTTGAAAGAATTTTAAATAAACTATTTTGTGACTAGATTTGCATTTTAGGTAGATTATTCTGAGAGCAGCAGTGATAGATGAACATTATATGAGGTTATGTGTTGGGTGATGTAATTGGGGCAAGCTTATGGGCAGATAGATTAGTGTGGAAAGTATTGCAATGGAGCAAGCAAATGGTAATAATACTCTGAACTAAAACAGTTACAAATGGAATGGAAAAAAAAAGGAATTAGATGGGTAACTGGTGACATTTATGCAGTGGCATCTATAGGACGTGGTGAATACATGAAAGTGGGAGAGCAGGTATCAAGTAGAATACCTAAGCAGATGAGAGAGCTGGGTCAAAAAACCCTTTCTATAATAATTGTTCCAGATGGACATAACAGCTCCACCCCAGACTAAATTGTCATTGTTTATATTTTCTTATGGCTCTCGTGACATTCTACTTTGTATTTTTTTTTATAAGCAATTGTATTTGTTTTGTTTTGTTTTTTACTTTATTTTACTTTACAATAGCGTATTGGTTTTGCAATACATTGACATGAATCCATCACGGGTGTACATGAGCTCCCAATCCTGAATCCCCCTCCCACATCCCACCCCATATCCTCTCTCTGGATCATCCCCGTGCACCAGCCCCAAGCATCCTGTATCCTGTATCGGACATAGCCTGGTGCTTCGTTCTTACATGATAGTGTACATGTTTCAATGCCATTCTTTGTATTTTATATTAATGTATTTTATTCTGCTACTAACTGGCAAATTTCTAGGAGTATGATCCTTCCGTCATACTCCTGAAATATACGTCTTTGCCTTAGACTGAGCACTAAATAAATGTGTGGAATGAATGACTGGGGGGATGAATTAGAGTATTCTATAATCTGTGAAGTGCTTTCATGTGTATAAATCTTTTGATACTTTCAACATCTTTGGGGAAAAGTGAGAACAGCAGGTGATATTATTCCCATTTTTCAGAGAAGAAATGGTCAGAAATATGAATATAATATAGCTAGTAGTTGGCAGAGGTAGGCTTGATACTTTTGACCCAGCACCCACCACTCAACTATGCTGTCTTTTCATTATAAAAGTTCTCAGTGTTCTCACTCAGGATAGTTTATTCTTAATAAATTATCAGATTTTCAACTCAATACCATGTTAAGTGCCACAAAAATAAAAGATGGAAAAGAATGGAGTGGGATAACTAGGACAAACACACATAGTAGGTGGTAGAGTGCTCAGCAACAGGCAAAGAAGGCAGGAAAACCATGTGTACAATTGATGTTTATTCACGGCATTCCCTCCTGAAGTGTCTCCTATGGGTAGGCACTGGGAGTCTGGAATCTATATTTCCTTTTACTAGGAGGGTTCAGGTTTTGGTTTTATCAAAGAGAGATGTTTGCACAAGACATAGAATGTGAAAAAGGAGAGGCTATTTTCTAGCTATACCTTTAGTGGGTATGTGGACATCAGCAGTAGCGAAAGAAAGTTTTTCAAGGACTTCCAGATAACCCTCTGAGAATCACCTACTTTTGTACCACAATTAAGGTCATGAAGAGCAGCCTCTGATGAAACCTTCATTTTCTGAATTATTAAGTGCTAGAAGTGATTTCCCTGATCTTTCAATCACCCAGCCTTTTCAATGATTGCATATGTTGCTAACATTCCTATATTAAATTCCATCATGCTTTAAATACCTAGAGTGATTCTGTTTTCCTAACTCACACACCATATGGAAAAAATACAAGTATTAAAAAAGCATTGCAAATTTGAAACTAACACACTGTTTAAACCAACTATAGTTAAGTACAAAAAAGTATCCTAAGTCAAGGCTATGGTTTTTCCTGTGGTCATGTATGGATGTGAGAGTTGGACTGTGAAGAAGGCTGATCGCCGAAGAATTGATGCTTTTGAAGTGTGGTGTTGGAGAAGACTCTTGAGAGTCCCTTGGACTGCAAGGAGATCCAACCAGTCCATTCTGAAGGAGATCAACCCTGGGATTTCTTTGGAAGGAATGATGCTAAAGCTGAAACTCCAGTACTTTGGCCACCTCATGTGAAGAGTTGAACTATATAATTCACATAGGTCATTTCCCCATTGTATCATTTTTGATTACATGTATATCATTCCTAATCCACTCCTCAGTTAATTCATTTTGTCACTAAAAATGCGAGTGAAGAAAGCATTCTATGTTAAGAATCTTTAGTCAGAAGAGAGGAGAGGAGACAGTGTTAGTTAAACCTCTGATGAAACAGTATACCATAGAAAGAATCTATTAAGATTCCATAAGAAAGATACAGGAATTGTGCTTGTTGCTGAACTTAGAAACATTATCTATTTGACTTAGTTTTTTAGGAAATTTTGTGCAACCTGAGGGTGCTAACTAGGCTTGTGCTACAGGTATAAAGAATAAAAAACTGCCTTCTCTGTTAAAATTTTAAACCAAGGGAAATTATAAAGCTATTCAAGCATCAGGACTGACAGACTAGAAATACATTTAAGTGAAGGCTCATTCATCTTTAAGAAGAAGAAAAGCAAACATGTGTCAGAGAAGTAGTGTGGATTTGCATTATTAAAATGCCAGTGCCTTCAATTATTGTCATAAAAGAGAATGGGAAATAATTTAAGAGTGGGCACTACTTCTGTATTTCTTTGAAGGTTAGAATAGTATAACATTAACTCAGAAGTCTTCAGTGATGATAACCCAACAAGTATCTAATTGTAATTTTAAATGAGGCTTAACTTTATCTCTGGTTCCTCTGCCTTTTCTAAAACCAGCTTGAACATCAGGAAGTTCACGGTTCACGTATTGCTGAAGCCTGGCTTGGAGAATTTTGAGCATTATTTTGCTAGCGTGTGAGATGAGTGCAATCGTGCGGTAGTTTGAACATTCTTTGGCATTGCCTTTCTTTGGGATTGGAATGAAAACTGACCTTTTCCAATCCTGTGGCCACGGCTGAGTTTTCCAAATTTGCTGGCACAGAGTGCAGCACTTTCACAGCATTATCTTTCAGGATTTGAAACAGCTCCACTGGAATGCCATCACCTCCACTAGCTTTGTCCGTAGTGATGCTTTCTAAGGCCCACTTGACTTCACATTCCAAGATGTCTGGCTCTAGATTAGTGATCACATCATCATGATTATCTGGGTCGTGAAGATCTTTTTTGTACAGTTCTTCTGTGTATTCTTGCCACCTCTTCTTAATATCTTCTGCTTCTGTTAGGTCCATACCATTTCTGTCCTTTATCGAGCCCATCCTTGCATGAAATGTTCCCTTGGTATCTCTAATTTTCTTGAAGAGATCTCTAGTCTTTCCCATTCTGTTGTTTTCCTCTATTTCTTTGCATTGATCACTGAAGAAGGCTTTCTTATCTCTTCTTGCTATTCTTTGGAACTCTGCATTCAGGTGCTTATATCTTTCCTTTTCTCCTTTGCTTTTCGCCTCTCTTCTTTTCACAGCTATTTGTAAGGCCTCCCCAGACAGCCATTTTGCTTTTTTGCATTTCTTTTTACAGTTCTTCTGTGTATTCTTGCCACCTCTTCTTAATATCTTAATATCTCTGTTAGGCCCATACCATTTCTGTCCTCTATTGAGCCTATCTTTGCATGAAATATTCCCTTGATATCTCTAATTTTCTTGAAGAGATCTCTAGTCTTTCCCATTCTGTTGTTTTCCTCTGTTTCTTTACACTGATCCCTGAGGAAGGGTTTCTGATCTCTCCTTGCTATTCTTTGGAACTCTGCATTCAAATGGGAATATCTTTCCTTTTCTCCTTTGCTTTTCCCTCCTCTTCTTTTCACAGCTGTTTGTAAGGCCTCCTCAGACAGCCATTTTGCTTTTTTGCATTTCTTTTCCATGGGGATGGTCTTGATCCCTGTCTCCTGTACAATGTCACGAACCTCTGTCCATAGTTCATCAGGCACTTTGTTTATCAGATCTAGTCCCTTGAATCTATTTCTCACTTCCACTGTATAATCATAAGAGATTTGATTTAGGTCATACCTGAATGGTCTAGTGGTTTTCCTACTTTCTTCAATTTAAGTATGAATTTGGCAATAAGGAGTTCATGAATGAATAGTCCTTGTATAAAGAGAGGTTAGAAAGGATGAGAAAAGACATTGATACCATTGGAATGCCCACCATGTGCCTGGAAGTCTCTGTAAAAATAGTAATGCTGTCTGTCATTTTTGTGGCACTTAAAGGATTTATTGTGTGGACAAAATAATGAAGATAGTCTGTTATTATTTCCTTATATATACATACCATGCACTGTGCATGTGTATGCTAAGTTGTTTCAGTCGTGTCCAACTCTTTGCAACCCTAGGGACTGTAGCCCACCAGGCTCCTCTGTCCAGGAAATTCTCCAGGCAAGAATACTGGAGTGGGTTGCCATGCGCTCCTCCTGGGGATCGTCCAGACCCAGAGATCAAATCCATGTCTCTTGGGTCTCCTCCATTGGCAGGTGGGTTCTTTACCACTAATGCCACCTGTGAAGCCTCTACTGTCCTTGCATTATCTCATTTAATTTGTATACCAGGCTTGCAAAGCAGCTGCGTGTTTACTGTATTATAAGCCAAAAGTGAGACAATTAAAAACATTCATGTGCTCCTTTATTTTAAAATAACAATAACAATAAACTTGTCACATGTTAACATAGCAAGCTCATGAAAAGAAGTTACGTTTTTCTAAACATATAGTAAGAAACTGTGTATATATATTAGTATTTTTGCCAAAATCTTTAGTTTGGCTTGATCAATGAATTCTCTTATCTACTTTGCATTCAGTCATATGCAATATACTGTCCAGCTGAATTACATAAAGAAAATTTGATCTCGCATAGATAGCTAGAAAACAGAGGAATATTTAAAAGCTTTTTTTCAGTTAACTGTGGGTAAATGGTGTTTTACTATAAAGTAGAGGCAATAGTCTGAAAGCCTAAAGACTAAGCTAGAGAAGGTTTGCCTCCATGGAGGGCCTTGAGAACCAGAGGCAGTTGCTGGGATGAGCCCTCTGCTCCTCACGCGGGTAAGGGATGTAAATCATTCCTCTTCTCCCAGCACCATCTTCCTCCCACCACCAGGGGGATGGGTAGATCCAAGGGAAGTTGAGGGTAAATTCTAAATTTAAGATCAGAAGTTTCTGCACATGGTCGTATGGAGGGTCTTCGAGTCTCACACTGTGAACCTATTCCTGCGTACCCAGTTCTCCAAGCCTTTGACTCCTTCTTACACTAACTTGATATGATGGACCTGACATCTTTGCTTAATGAGGGCCATTCTTTTTTCTGAAGTTCTAGGACTATCCCAGTAGCATATTGGAACCCTCACCCACAGCCTTGACCAAGATGTTACGTCTTATGGAGGGATATTCCTGTAATGAAAAACACCCACCTGGAGTTTCATATTCCATCTGGCTTGACCTGACACTCATTTTCTTGGTTCTTGCCGGGATGCATCAGCAGGGTCTTTTAGCAACTTTAACATACCCTCTCTCTCCTCCCTTAGCAGCCCAAGCACTTCTCCAGTCTTGGGCAGAGATTTGACCCTGATCGTGTGTCCACAGCCAGGCAGATGGAAGCAGATGCTGAGGAAGGCAATGTGATCTTGCCAGGCTTTGGCCTCATATGAAGTCTCCACAGACCCTTCAAGCAAGGAAGTGAAGGTTGGATCTGTCTGTCAGTAAGAGAAAGTTGATCAATTCTGCAAGCCCAGAGGGCTCAGAGGAATACAGACATTCGGGCTCCTGAAGTTCCTCTACTTGGTGATCCTCAGCCTGTTACTGAGCCAAGCTGGGATACACGCCTCCACGTGCCGTAAAGCCAATCTGCCGACACTGGGTCGTGGTGAAGGAAAGTGCAGCATTATTACAGGGGAGCAAGCAAGCAGTCCAGGACAGCTAGTGCTCAAAAAGCCCAAGCTCCTCGCTGGGTCTCGGGAAAGCATTTTTAAAGGCCAGGTGAGGAGAGGGCGAAGTCCCAGGGCCTGTGATCATCTGATGGTGAAATAGCAGGGCAGTGTCACAGGGGTTCACATTATCAGGCTCCAGCAGGCTGGAGGCTATGTAGTTAGCATCATCCATTTGGTGAGGGGAGAGGGGACTTTAGCATCCGTAAAAACAGCTCAGGAAATATGCATCAGATGCTGTTATCTAGGGACTTCACAGAGGACTTAAGCAGAGGATTTGAGGGGACTGTCCCAGGAAGGGCCCCAGAGGCTCCCTCTCAGTTCTGATCCCAGATCTCAGTTCTCCCCTTTCCCTATCAGAACACTGACTTTGCCATCTGAGATTTGCCAGAAGGAGAATCCAGCTTTCTCTGTGGTTCTGCCACTTCACATATCAGATGCTGTTATCTAGGGACTTCACAGAGGACTTAAGCAGAGGATTTGAGGGGACTGTCCCAGGAAGGGCCCCAGAGGCTCCCTCTCAGTTCTGATCCCAGATCTCAGTTCTCCCCTTTCCCTATAGAACACTGACTTTGCCATCTGAGATTTGCCAGAAGGAGAATCCAGCTTTCTCTGTGGTTCTGCCACTTCACAATCAAATCCTGTACCCGACCTTCAGTGTTTCAACTATAAGACCATGAGGCTGTCTCTTATACACATCTAGATGTGTATAAGAGACAGCTCAAGAGTCTTATCCAACACCACAGTTCAGAAGCATCAATTCTTCAGCGCTCAGCTTTCTTTATAGTCCAGCTCTCACATCCATACATGACTACTGGAAAAACCATAGCTTTGACTAGATGGGCTTTTCTTAGCAAAGTAATGTCTCTACTTTTTCATATGCTGTCTGGTTTGGTCATAGCTTTTCTTCCAAGGAGCAAATTTCTTTTAATTTTAATTAAAAGACAAGGAGTCTTTTAATTTCGTGGCTGCAGTCACCATCTGCAGTGATTTTGCTGCCCAAGAAAATGAAGTCTGTCACTGTTTCTATTGTTTCCCCATCTATTTGCCATGAAGTGATGGGACCAGATGCCATGACCTTAGTTTTTTGAATGTTGAGTTTTAAGCCAGCTTTTTCACTGTCTTCTTTCACTTTCAGCAAGACGCTCTTTAGTTCTTCACTTTCTGCCATAAGGGTGGTGTCATCTGCATATCTGATCATACTGATATTTCTCCCTGATATTCCAGCTTGTGCTTCATCCAGCCCAGCATTTCTCATGATGCACTATGCATATAAGTTAAATAAGCAGGGTGACAATATACAGCCTTGATATACTCCTTTCCCAATTTGAAACCAGTCTGTTGTTCCATGTCCAGTTCTAACAGTTGCTTCTTGATCTGTATACAGATTTCTCAAGAGGCAGGTTAGGTGGTCTGGTATTCCCATCTCTTTCAGAATTTTCCACAGTTTATTGTGATCCACACAGTTAAAGGCTTTGGCATAGTCAATAGGCAGAAATGGATGTTTTTCTGGAACTCTCTTGCTTTTTCCATCATCCAGCGGATGTTGGCAATTTGATCTTTGGTTCCTCTGCCTTTTCTAAAACCAGCTTGAACATCAGGAAGTTCACGGGTCATGTATTTTGAAGCCTGGCTTGGAGAATTTTGAGCATTATTTTACTAGCATGTGAGATAAGTGGAGAATCCCAGGGATGGTGGAGCCTGATGGGCTTCCGTCTATGGGGTCGCACAGAGTCGGGCACGACCGAAGTGACTTAGCAGCAGCAGCAACAGAGATGAGTGCAATTGTGTGGTAGTTTGAGCATTCTTTGGCATTGCCTTTCTTTGGGATTGGAATGAAAACTGACCTTTTCCAGTCCTGTGGCCACTGCTGAGTTTTTCACATTTGCTGGCATATTGAGTGCAGCACTTTCACAGCAACATCTTTCAGGATTTGAAACAGCTCAACTGGAATTCCATCACCTCCACTAGCTTTGTTCATAGTAATACTTTCTAACGCTCACTTGACTTCACATTCCAGGATGTCTGGCTTTAGATGAGTGATCACACCATCGTTTTGACTCATTGGAAAAGACTGATGCTGGGAGGGATTGGGGGCAGGAGGAGAAGGGGACGACAGAGGATGAGATGGCTGGATGGCATCACCAACTCGATGGACGTTGAGTCTGAGTGAAGTCCGGGAGTTGGTGATGGACAGGGAGGCCTGGCATGCTGCGATTCACGGGGTCGCAAAGAGTCGGACACGACTGAGCGACTGAACTGAACTGAACTGAGGGGAGCTCTAGAGCAGACATCATATCATAGTTAAGGTTTCCTTTATTAGTTTCTGTCCAGGCAAGGGGGCTGTCACTTGGATGAGGGCAATACTCTGGAGAATGGGAGCGTGAATTGTTACCAGCTGGTAACAAGAATTAAAACAGTCATTGGTAACAGTATTGACAAGTGCTTGGAAGGTGTAATACTGCTGAAACCAATTACTGAGAGGAAAAGCCTCTCTCTGCTTTCTATGCCTTGCCGTTTTTGGGAAAGTCATCATGTTAGAGAACTTCCCTTGCCCCTCCAATCACTCTGCCTGACCACTGCAAAAACTGAACACCCCAAAGGAGTTATTTCATAAACACTTGTGATATTATTTTTTTGCACGTTAGCCATTTTCTCCAAAACAATTGTTATCAAGCCAAATGAACACTTCCACTCTGGAAGAGCTCCATCAGCATGTATTAGCAACATTAAATAAAGAAAAAAAAAAAAAAAGATTTCACAATCTTTTCCTCTCTCAGTCTCTCCAGCCTGCTCCTTTCCTCTGTTTTCTTCCTTCTCGAGGGCCTTCTCTTTTTGGCTTTCCCGTCACTCTCTTTTTCCTTCTCATCTCTCTTCCTTTCATTTATTCTTCTGAACGTACATCTAACTTACAGCCTCTCTTTTACTTGATTCATCATATGATTCCATGTGGCTATTTTCCACATATACATGGCTTCATTTTTCAAGACTGTTTTCTTTCTGGCACCATCTGCCTTTGCTCCAGACAGGTATGTCTCTTGTGATTTTAGGAGTCTTTAATCAGCAAGCTATGAAACAGTCAATAGCAGAAGACTTTCTAGATTTTCAACTTTTTACTATTTACTCCGAATATCTCTTGAGGAAAAAAAATTCTTTTTTTGAGCATATGCTGGCTATTACAATTGTGATTTTTTTAATCTAAATCAAAAGGAAGAGATAAGATAACTAACTTGTATCCTGTAGAAAACATTTTCTGTAATTAAATAATTTTAATACTCTGGTACTGAATCAATTGGTGAGGATGCAATAAGAAAGTACCACAGACTGGGTGGCTTAAATAGCAGAAGTTTATTTTTGCAGTACTCTGGAGGCTAGAAGTCTGAAGGTGTTGGCACGATTGTTTTACGCTGAAGGCTCTCCCCGTGACTTGTAGACAGCTGTCTTCTCCTGTGTCTTCACATGATCCTCCTTCTATGCCTGTGGTGTGTCCAAATTTCCTGTTGTTAGAAAGACAGCAGTCATATTGGGTTGGGGCCACCCTAAAGACCTCAATTTAGTTTCCTCTTTAAAGACGCTAACTCCGAGTCACATTCTGAGGCACTGGGGGTTAGGGTTAGTCGCTCAGTCGGATCCGACTCTTGGTGACCCCATGGACTGTAGCCCACCGGGCTCCTCCGTCCATGGGGTTTTCCAGGCAAGAGTACTGGAGTGAGTTGCCATTCCCTTCTCCAGGGGATCTTCCCAACTCAGGGATTGAACCTAGATCTCCTTCATCGTAGGCAGACTCTTTACTTTTTGAGCCACCAACCAAGGTCCTGGGGGTTAGGACTCCAATATGAAAACGTTTAGAGAGACACATTCAGCTCATAACATAACAGTTCACAACAATATCAACTGTATGAGAAGTCTTCAGATTCTGATGAATGAGAACATCTGCATATCGCCATTTGCTATGTTACAGTATTTAAAAAACCGCTGAACTGGGGTCTTGGTCTCTGCTGTCTGGGTTGGCCATAGTAAAATACTGCAAACTAGGTGGTTTGCAAACAACAGAAATTTATTTTTCACAGTTCCGGAGGCTGAGAAGTTCAAGATCAAGGTGCTGCAATCTGTGTGTCCAGCGAGAGCCCACTTCCTGGTTCACAGATGGCTGGTTTTTTTGCTGTTCTGTGGCCTCACGTGGTGCAAGGTAGAGACCTTGCTGTGGGTTCTCTTTCACAGAGGTTCCAGTCCCACTCACGAGGGCTCCACCCTCCAGGCCTGACCACCTCCTGAAGACCCTACTTCCAAACACCATCACTTTGGGGATTAGGTCTCAACTAATGAATTTGGGGAGAAACAAATATTTAGTCTATAGCACAGGAGGACTTTGCTCCAGAGAAGGTTAAGTTGACATGTATCTCCCTATTCTTCCCAGTAAATACAGTGAAAACTCCTGGACATCATATATAAAACAAAAAAGAAACTCTGAACAGTGGAAAGAAAAAGGTAGACTGGCTAGGGACCTCTAGACCCAGGGAATGAAATGGAGGTATAAAAAAACTCTCAGCACACTGGGTGTAGAGGCAGAAGAAACTTTTAACAAGATTTATTATTCTTTCATGATAAAAACTCTTGAAAACTGGGTATAAGGAGAACATACATAAACATATTAAAGGCCATGTGTGACAAGCTCACAGCTAAAGTCATGCTAAACATGGAAGAGCTCAAAACTTTTCCTCTAAGATCAGGAACAAGACAAGGATACGTGTTCTTGTCTTTTTTTATTTAACATAGTTTTGGAAGCCCTAGCCAGTACTTTGGTGGTGGGAATGTAAATTGGTGAAGCCACTATGGAGGTTCCTCGAAAAAAACATTGCTGCCATGAAATGTGGCAGTTCGATTTCTGGGTGTATATCCAAAGGAAATAAAATCATTAATTTTTGGAAAAAATATACTTATTTATTTACTTATTATTTTAACGGAAGTATGAGTGAGTGACAGTTGCTCAGTCATGCCTGACTCTCTGTGACCCCACGGACTGTAGCCTGCCAGGCTCCTCTGTCCATGGAATTCTCCAGGCAAGGTTACTTGGAGTGGGTTGCTGTTTCCTTCTCCATAATGGAAGTAGAGTTGTCTTAAAATATTGTGTTGTTTCCGGTGTACAGCATAGTGATTCAGTATTGTAGCAGATTATTGCATTCCGTTGCAGCTTCTTACACGACGATGGGTATAGCTCCCCGTGCTCTCCAGTGAGTACTTGCTGCTTATTCTCTTTATATACAGTGGTCATGTGAACACTATCCTCTCTATCGTAGTCCGTGTCCATGAACCTTGCAGACCTCTAATCTGTCCCTCCCCACTCTCCTCTCCCCTTTGGTAACCACAAGTTTGCTTTCTCTGTGAGTCTGTGTTGGTCTTGAATAAACATCCATTTGAATCACATTTTAGGTTCCACATGTAAGTGATGTTGTATAGTGTTTGATACTCTGACTTAGTTCACTAAGCATAAGATTTCCAGGTCCACTAATGTTGCTGCACCTGATAGCATTTCATTCTTTTTATGATGCATATTCCATCATATATCTGCACACACTACATGTTCTCAAGCCAATCATCTGTTGCTGAGCACTTGAGTTGCTTTGGCTTGTGTCTTAACTATTGTAAATAATAGTTTGAATATTGGTACTTGTGTGTCTTTTCAAATTAGCATTTTCATTTTTTTCAGATATGTACCAGAAATGGAATTGCTGGATAATACGGTAGTTCTATTTTTTTTTTTTTTTCTGAACCTCCATGCTGTTTTCTCTATGGTTGCACCAATTTATATTCCCACCAATAGTATACAGGGGTTTCCTTTTCCCAAAATTTGCTTCATATTTGTTATTTATAGACTTTCTGATGTCTAATGTGAGGTGGTACCTGGTTGTGATTTTGGTCTGCATTTCTTTGATACTTAGTGATGCTGAGCATCTTTTCAGGTGCCTATTATCTATCTGTATGCCTTCTTTGGAAAAATGTCTATTTAGATCTTCTGCCCATTTTTTCATTGGATTTTTAAATTATTTAATATTTATTTTAAGTGGAGGACAATCACTTCACAACACTGTGGCGGCCCCTGCCACACTCTCATTGGATTTTTAAAATACTCAGTTATATGAACTGTTTTTATATTTTAGGTATTAGCCTCTTGTGAGTGAAAGTTGTTCAGTCATGTCCAACTCTTTGTGACCCCATGAACTCTACAGTCCATGGAATTCTCCAGGCCAGAATACTGGAGTGAGTAGCCTTTCCCTTCTCCAGGGGATCTTCCCAACCTGGGGATCAAACCCAGGTCTCCCACACTGCAGGCAGATTCTTTACCAGCTGAGCCGCTAGGGAAGCCCAAGAATTACTGGAGTGGGTAGCCTATCCCTTCTCCTGTTATGAAACAGTCAATAGCAGAAGACTTTCTAGATTTTCAACTTTTTACTATTTACTCCGAATATCTCTTGAGGAAAAAAATTCTTTTTTTGAGCATATGCTGGCTATTACAATTGTGATTTTTTTAGTCTAAATCAAAAGGAAGAGATAAGATAACTAACTTGTATCATGTAGAAAACATTTTCTGTAATTAAATAATTTTAATACTCTGGTACTGAATCAATTGCACAGAGGATGCAATAAGAAAGTACCACAGACTGGGTGGCTTAAATAGCAGAAGTTTATTTTTGCAGTACTGTGGAGGCTAGAAGTCTGAAGGTGTTGGCACGATTGTTTTACGCTGAAGGCTCTCCCCATGACTTGTAGACAGCTGTCTTCTCCTGTGTCTTCACATGATCCTCCTTCTACGCCTGCGGTGTATCCAAATTTCCTGTTGTTAGAAAGACAGCAGTCATATTGGGTTAGGGCCACCCCAGAGACCTCAATTTAGTTTCCTCTTTAAAGACGCTATCTCCGAGTCACATCCTGAGGCACTGGGGGTTAGTGTTAGTCGCTCAGTCGGATCCGACTCTTTGTGACCCCATGGACTGTATAGCCCACCGGGCTCCTCCGTCCATGGGGTTTGCCAGGCAAGAGTACTGGAGTGAGTTGCCATTCCCTTCTCCAGGGGATCTTCCCGACTCAGGGATTGAACCCAGATCTCCTTCATTGCAGGGAGACTCTTTACTTTTTGAGCCACCAACCAAGGTACTGGGGGTTAGGACTCCAATATGAAAACGTTTAGAGAGACACATTCAGCTCATAACCTAACAGTTCACAGCAATCTCACCTGTATGAGAAGTCTTCAGATTCTGATGAATGAGAACATCTGCATGTCGCCATTTGCTATGTTACAGTTTTTAAAAAACCGCTGAACAGGATTTAGGACTCCAATATGAAAACGTTTAGAGAGACACATTCAGCTCATAACCTAACAGTTCACAGCAATCTCACCTGTATGAGAAGTCTTCAGATTCTGATGAATGAGAACATCTGCATGTCGCCATTTGCTATGTTACAGTTTTTAAAAAACCGCTGAACAGGAGTCTTGGTCTCTGCTGTCTGGGTTGGCCATAGTAAAATACTGCAAACTAGGTGGTTTGCAAACAACAGAAATTTATTTTTCACAGTTCCGGAGGCTGAGAAGTTCAAGATCAAGGTGCCTGCAATTTCTGTGTCCAGCAAGAGCCCACTTCCTGGTTCACAGATGGCTGGTTTTTTGCTGTTCTATGGCCTCACGTGGTGCAAGGTAGAGACATTGCTGTGGGTCACGTGGTGCAAGGTAGAGACCTTGCTGTGGGTCCTCTTTCACAGAGGTTCCAGTCCCACTCACGAGGGCTCCACCCTCCAGGCCTGACCACCTCCTGAAGACCCTACTTCCAAACACCATCACTTTGGGGATTAGGTCTCAACTAATGAATTTGGGGAGAAACAAATATTTAGTCTATAGCACAGGAGGACTTTGCTCCAGAGAAGGTTAAGTTGACACGTATCTCCCTATTCTTCCCAGTAAATACAGTGAAAACTCCTGGACATCATATATAAAGCGAAAAAGAAACTCTGAACAGTGGAAAGAAAAAGGTAGACTGGCTAGGGACCTCTAGACCCGGGGAATGAAATGGAGGTATTAAAAAACTCTCAGCACAATGAGTGTAGAAGCGGAAGAAACTTTTAACAAGATTTATTATTCTTTCATGATAAAAACTCTTGAAAACTGGGTATAAGGAGAACATACATAAACATATTAAAGGCTGTGTGTGACAAGCTCACAGCTCACGTCATGCTAAACATCGAAGAGCTCAAAACTTTCCTCTAAGATCAGGAACAAGACAAGGATACGTGTTCTTGTCTTTTTTTATTTAACATAGTTTTGGAAGCCCTAGCCAGTACTTTGGTGGTGGGAATGTAAATTGGTGAAGCCAATATGGAGGTTCCTCGAAAAAAACATTGCTGCCATGAAATGTGGCAGTTCGATTTCTGGGTGTATATCCAAAGGAAATAAAATCATTATTTTTTTGGAAAAAATATACTTATTTATTTACTTATTATTTTAACGGAAGTATGAGTGAGTGACAGTTGCTCAGTCATGCCTGACTCTCTGTGACCCCAGGGACTGTAGCCTGCCAGGCTCCTCTGTCCATGGAATTCTCCAGGCAAGGTTACTTGGAGTGTGTTGCTGTTTCCTTCTCCATAATGGAAGTAGAGTTGTCTTAAAATATTGTGTTGTTTCCGGTGTACAGCATAGTGATTCAGTATTGTAGCAGATTATTGCATTCCGTTACAGCTTCTTACACGATGATGGGTATGGCTCCCTGTGCTCTCCAGTGAGTACTTGCTGCTTATTCTCTTTATATACAGTGGTCGTGTGAACACTATCCTCTCTATCGTAGTCCGTGTCCATGAACCTTGCAGACCTCTAATCTGTCCCTCCTCACTCTCCTCTCCCCTGTGGTAACCACAAGTTTGCTTTCTCTGTGAGTCTGTTTTGGTCTTGAATAAACATCCATTTGAATCACATTTTAGGTTCCACATGTAAGTGCTGTTGTATAGTGTTTGATACTCTGACTTAGTTCACTAAGCATAGATTTCCAGGTCCACTAATGTTGCTGCACCTGATAGCATTTCATTCTCTTTATGACACATATTCCATCATATATCTGCACACACTACATGTTCTCAAGCCAATCATCTGTTGCTGAGCACTTGAGTTGCTTTTGCTTGTGTCTTAACTATTGTCAATAATAGTTTGAATATTGGTATTTCTGTGTCTTTTCAAATTAGCATTTTCATTTTTTTCAGATATGTACCAGAAATGGAATTGCTGGATAATACGGTAGTTCTAATTTTTTTTTTTTTTTTTCTGAACCTCCATACTGTTTTCTCTATGGTTGCACCAATTTATATTCCCACCAATAGTATACAGGGGTTTCCTTTTCCCCAAATTTGCTTCATATTTGTTATTTATAGACTTTGTGATGTCTAATGTGAGGTGGTACCTGGTTCTGATTTTGATCTGCATTTCTTTGATACTTAGTGATGCTGAGCATATTTTCATGTGCCTATTATCTATCTGTATGCCTTCTTTGCAAAAATGTCTATTTAGATCTTCTGCCCATTTTTTCATTGGATTTTTAAATTATTTATTTATTTATTTTAAGTGGAGGACAGTCACTTCACAACACTGTGGTGGCCCCTGCCACACTCTCATTGGATTTTTAAAATACTCAGTTATATGAGTGTTTTTATATTTTAGATATTAGCCTTTTGTGAGTGAAAGTCACTCAGTCATGTCCAACTCTTTGTGACCCCATGAACTCTACAATCCATGGAATTCTCCAAGCCAGAATACTGGAGTGAGTAGCCTTTCCCTTCTCCAGGGGATCTTCCCAACCTGGGGATCAAACCCAGGTCTCCCACATTGCAGGCAGATTCTTTACCAGCTGAGCCGCTAGGGAAGCCCAAGAATTACTGGAGTGGGTAGCCTATCCCTTCTCCTGTGGATCTTCCTGACTCAGGAATCGAACACATCATTTGCAATTTTTTTTCCATTCTATAGGTTGTCTTTTAATTTTGTTGATGATTTTCTTTGCTATGCAAAAGCTCTTATGTTTAATTATGTCTCATTCGTTTATTTTTGCTTTTATTTCTTTTGCCTTAGGGGACTGATCCAAGGAAATAATGCTATGATTTATGTCGAAGTGTTTAGCTTATGTTCTCTTCTAGGAATTTTGTGGTAGTATGTCTTATATTGTAGCGATTCCCTGGTGGCTCAGACAGTAAAGCGTCTGCCCGCAATGCAGGAGACTCGGGTTCGATCCCTGGGTTGGGAAGAGCCCCTGCAGAAGGAAATGGCAACCCACTCCAGTACTCTTGCCTAGAAAATTCCATGGATGGAGGAACCTGGCGGGCTACATACAGTCCATGGGGTCACAAAGAGTCAGACACGACTGAACGACTTCATGACTTCACGATGTCTTATATTAAGGTTTTTAATTCATTTTGAGTTGTGTGTGTGTGTGTGTGTGGTATATGGTTGAGAGAATGCCCTATTTTCATTTTTTGCATATGACTACGTTTCCCCAGTACCACTTATTGAAGAAACTATCCTTTCTCTCTGGTATATTTTTGCCTCCTGTGTTGTAGATTAGTTGAATGTACGTGTAAGGGCTTATTTCTGGGCTTGTTATTCTGTTCTGTTGATTTATGTATCTGTTTTTATGTCAATACCACTCTGTTTTGATTCCTGTGACTTTGTAGTATAGTCTGAAGACTGGCATGGTTGTTCCTTTTTCTCAAGATTTCTTTGGCAATCTGGAGTCCTATGTGCTTTCATGTAAATTTTGGATTATTTATTCTAGTTCTGTGGAAAAAGCCCTGGGTGTTTTGATAGGGATTTCATTAAATCTGTAGATTGCATTGGATGGTATGGACATTTTAATAATGCTAATTTTTTCAGTCTAAGAGAATGAGATATGTTTCCATTGTTTGAAATCATCTTCAATTTTTTCATCAGTGTTTTATATTTTTCAGAATGCAGATCTTTCACCTTCTTGGTTGTTTATTTCTAAGGTTTTTAATTTTATGCAATTTTAGATGGAATTTTTAAACTCTGTTATTTAATTATTAGTGTATAGAAGTGCAGCAGATTTCTGTACATTAATCTTGTATACTGCAAACTCACTGAATTCACTTATTAGTTCTAATAGTTTTGGGGTAGAGAATTTAGAGTTCTTTATATAGAACAGGGATCCTCAACCTCCAGGATCTAATGCCTGATGATCTGGGGTAGAGCTGATATAATAATAAGAGAAATAAAATTCACAACAAATGTAATGCACTTGAATCATCCCCAAACCATTTCCTCCCAGTCCGTGGAAAAATTGTCTTCCACGAAACCAGTCCCTGGCACCAAAAGTTTAGGCACTGCTGGTGTAGAGAATCATGGAATCCACACATAATAACAGTTTTACATCTTCCCTTTCTATTTTGGATACTTTATTTTTATTAAATCTTTTTTTTCTTCTCTAATTGCTGTGGTTAAGACTTCCAATACTATAATAAATAGAAGTGATAAGAGTGTGCATCCTTGTCTGTTTCCATCGTTGAGTTCTATGTTGACTATGGGTTTGTCATAATTTTATTGTGTTGAGATATGTTTCCTCCATACCTACTTGGTGAGAGTTTTTATCATGATGGATGCTGAATTTTGTCAGGTGCTTTTTCTGTGTCTACTGATATGATCATGTGATTGTCTTTCCTTTTGTTAATATGGTGTATCATATTGATTGATTTGCATATGTTGAATCATTCTTGTGATCCTAGATTGAATCCAACTTGATTATGGTGTATCATCCTTTTTATATATTGTTGGATTTGGTTTGTTAATATTTTGTCGAGGATTTTTGTGTCTATATTCATCAAGGATATTGGCCAGTCATTTTCTTTTTTTTGTAGTTCCGTTGTCTCATTTTGGTATCAAGGTAAAGTGGCCTCATAGAATGAATGTGGAAGTGTTCTCTCTTCTTCAATTTTTGGAATAAATTTGAGAAGGGTAAGTATAACTTCTTCTTTATATGTCTGGCAGAATTCCCCAGTGAAACTCTCCGGTCCTGGACTTTTGTTTGCGGGGATATTTTCATTAGAGATCTACTTCACTTCTGATGACCAGACTGATCAAACTGTCTGTTTCTTCTTGACTCACTTTTATCAGGATGTATGTTTCTAGAATTTCTAGAATTTTTAAAAGTTTTTTCTCAGTTGTTTAATTTGTTGCAGTATAACTGTTCACAGTATCACAATTTTTTTTTGTATCTCTGTTGTTAGTTGTTATTTCTCCTCTTTTATTTTTTATTTTGTTTATTTGAGTCCTCTTTCTTTTTTTTTTCATAGTAAACCTGGATAAAATTTTATCAGTTTTGCTTATCTTTTCAAAAACTAGCTCTTGGTTTCATTGATCTTTTCGATTATTTTAATCTCCATTTTATTTATTTCCTCTCTGATCTTTGTTATTTCCTTCCTTCTGCTGACTTTGGACTTTGTCTGCTCTTTTTCTAATTCTTTCAGTGGGTAGGTTAGGTGTTTTATTTGAGAAATTTCTTGTTTTCTTGAGGAAGACCTGCATTACTGTGCACTTTACTTTTTGAACTACTTTTGCTGCATGCCACAGGCTTTGGCAAGCTGTATTTTCGTTTTCATTTGTTGTGAGGTGTTTCTGATTTCCTCTTTGACTTTTTCATTGAGCTATTAGGTTTTTTGTTAGCACGTTGTTTAGTCTCCACGTGTTTGTTTTTTCCTATTTTTCTTTTTTGTAGCTGATTTCTAGTTTCATCGTCTTGTGGTTGGAAAAAATGCTTGATGTCATTTTTATACTCTTAAATCTGTTGAGGCTTATTTTGTGACCTGCTGTGTGGCCTGCCTTGGAGAGTGTTCCATGCACGTTTGAAAAAAAGTATATTCTTTTTTGGGTGTAGAGCCCGGTAGGTATCAGTTAAGTCCACGTGTCCTATTGTGTCATTTAGGACCTCTGTTGCCTTATGGATTTTCCGCCTGAAAGCTCTGTCCATTGATGGCAGTAGGGTGTTAGATTCTCCTACTATTATTATTGTTGTCATCGTTAGTTGGTCAGTTGTGTCTACTCTTGGTGATCCCTGGACTGTAGCCTCTGTCGATGGCATTCTCCAGGTAAGAACACCAGAGTGGCTTGCCATTTCCTTCTCCAACTACTGTATTCCTGTGATTTCTCCCTCTCCTTTCGTATTCGCTTTATGTATTTAGGTGATCCTGTATTGGGTGCATATATGTTAATAAGTGTAACAGTCTCTCCTTGTAGTCATTTCTTTATCATTATATAATGTCCCTCTTTTTTTAAAAAATGATCTTTGCTTTAAAGTGCATTTTGCCTGATATGCATATTGCTTTCCTACATTCTTGTCATTTTCATTTGCATGAAATATCCATCCCCTCACCTTACCCTAAGTCTGCGTCTTTCTTTCACCCTGAAGTGAGTCTCTTGTAGGCAGCATTTTGAAGATTCTTGCTTTTCTTTTTTTTGTAACCTAATCATCCACCCTATGTCTCTTGATCAGAGCAGTTAGTCCGTTGACTTTTAAAGTAATTGCTGATGGGTATGTGCTCATGGCCTTCCCTGGTGGCACAGTAGTGAAGAGTCTGTCTGCCAAGCAGGGGGCACAGAGTTGATCCCTGGGTCCGGAAGATCCTCTGGAGGAGGAAATGGTAACCCACTCTGGTGTTCTTGCCTGGGAAGTCCCATGGACAGAGGAGTCTGGTAGGCTACAGTCCATGGGTTCCAAAAGAGTCAGATATGACTTAGCAACTAAAAAACAATGTCCTTATTGCCCTTTTATTCCTTGTTTTCCAGTTTTGTTTTTTTTTTTTTTAATTTCCTTGTTCATTTTTCTTTTTTGTTTTTCCCATTGTGATTTGATGATTTTTTTGTAGTGGGCTTGACTTCCTTTCTTTTTGGTTTTTGTATATCTATTATACATTTTTGATTTGTGGTTTCCATGGGACTCATACATGTTGATCCTCAATTATATCTACTTGATTTAAACTGGTAATCATTTAAGTTCATATTCTTAAAGCTCATTTTTTACCACCCTTCCCTACATTTTCTGTTTTTGATCTCATATTTTACATCTCATGCTTATCCTTTTTTTGTAGGTATAGTTACTTGTTCATTTTGGGTTTTTTAAAAATTTACATGCTGACTTATATAAGTTATCTTCAATCCATACAGTATACGTGCCCTTCCTTTTGAGATTGTCCCTTCCTATAGATTCTTGCTTCTTTTGCCCTTAGAGAAAACCTTTTAACATTTCATTTAAGGTAGGTTTGGTGTTGCTGGATTCTTTTAGTTTTTGCCTGTCTGAGAAATTCTTTACCTCTTCTTTATTTCTAAATAGTAACTGGCTGAGTAGAGTATCCTAGTTTGCACATTTTTTCACTTCAGGATTTTGACTATATAATGCTACTCCCTTCTGGCCTGCAAAATTTCTGCAGAGAAATCAACTGATAGCCTAACGGGGGATCCCTTATATATGACTTTGCTTTTCTCTTGCTGCCTTTAGAATTCTCTCTCTATTTTTAACTTTTACAACTTTAATTATAATATGTCTTGAGTTAATTTGTTGGGGACCTTCTGTGTTTCCAGGACCTGAATATCCATTTCCTTCTTTAGATTTAGAAAGTTTTCAGTCATAATTTCTTCAAAAACATTTTTGATTCCCTTTTGTCTCTTTGCCTTCTGGAACCTCTATTATGTGTATGTTGGCACACATATATTATTCTGTAGTTCTCGTATGTTACTTTTTAAAATTTGTTTTTCTATCTGTTCTGATTGGATAATTTCCATTATCCTACCTTCCAGATTACGTATGCATTCTCTGTGTCATTTATTCAGTTTTTTATTGCTTCTGAAGTGTTTTTTTTTTAATCTCAGAAATTGAATCATCCTCTTTTGATTGGGTGGTCTTTATAGTTTCTAGTTCCTTATTAAAATGATGTGCATTTACACTGATACCCTTTCTTAATTCAGTAAGCATTTTTATTACCAGCTTTTTGAAGTGAGTGTCTGGTAGACTAGTTATGTTCCATTGTTTATTTTTTCAGGGTTTCTCTTTTGCTTTCAATTGGAAGTAGTTCCTCTGCCTTTCATTTCGCTTCACTTTCTCTGTATCTATGAGTTTAGATGAAACCGTTATCTATTCTGGTGGAACTCCCTGTGTAGACTGCTTTGGCTCATGCCTTTGGAGGGAGGGCTGGATCCGGTGTGGATGCCAGCCAGCCCCATCTTTTCTGCGGGCGTGCTGGCCACTGTCCACTTGGCTGGGTGTGTGGCTCGTGTTGGGAGAGCTACAGCCCGTACAGGGCGTGCGCCAGGACTTCCTGCCCCATCACTGCGGTCCCCCTGCCCCGGTGGGGTCTGCTCCCCAGTTGCTGGAGTGGAAGCCCTGAAGATTGGCTCAGGCAGGCTGAGCTCACTTTTAAGTGTCTGCCCTTTTCTTCTTCTTAACCTAGAGTTTTCCCCAAAGGAGTGAAGTACATAGGAAAGGGAGGCCCTTGCGCTCACAGAGGTCCAAGATGTTGACTGTTCAGACTGAAAATCGCACCCCTTCCCCTACCGCGGGCGTTCCAGATCTAGCGCAAAGCTGTGGAGTGGAGTGGGCAGGGCCAAGGCCTCTCAGCTGGGGCTGGGGGCTGCAGTGTTTTGGTTGCAAGGAGTTTTCTGAGCACCTGCTTTGCTGCAAGAGTTCGGGCTCCATCTGTGGCGCTGCCTCTGGAAGTGCCAACCGTGGTCACGGCTGCCTCCCACGCATCGCCGCCCAGGCCTCTTGGTCATCCATGTATGACCACATCTCATCCCTTTCTGGGCCCGGGTTGCCCTGTGTCCTGTGCCGTGGCATGGGCTGGGTGGAGCTGGTATGTCTGCCCAGCTTGGCTGGGGGAGTAAGGCGAAGGGACAGCTGCCAGTGCGAGCCCTCTCTGCCCTGCCTGCAGGCAAGCGAGCCCCTGTGCTCTCGTCACAAGTGGAGCCTAGGTCTTTCTCATCTTCCATCTGTCCCAGCTTTCTCCCCGGCAGCCAAGGGGCCTTGTCTCCTCTACGTGGGGTCCTGGAACTGGGATGCCTAGATACAGTTTCCTGTACAAAAATAACTTAAAAGCAGTTTGGATTAAAATTTATAAAAAGCATTTGTTCTATCATGCCTTGGGTTCGAGTCCTAAGAACAGATGATAATTGTGTTTCATTATCCTTTATTAACATCAGTTATTTCTTCTTACCAGTTTAGTTGTGTGTGAGTTTACTACACAAAGTTAACCGGAGGATACAGATAATCCAAACAGATGCCCCTCTTGCTACCAAGATCTTGTACTATTATTATTGAATATAGTTATGTTAATAATGTTTTACTAAATTCTTACTGTTTTCCAGGGACATTATATCTAATTCTTATAACTGCAAGGTAGATATTATCAGTCATATTTATTTAGCTGTAAGGAAATTGAGGCTTAGAGAGTTAGCTTCAATGGCCCTAGCTCACATTTTAGTGAGAGATCAGAGTTTCCTGTTCTCATTTCTATATTTACCATAATTTAAACCAATAATCGGGGCCCATAATGTGAGAACAGGATGTAATAATATTTGAAACTGGGTTTCAATTTCATGAAATTTTCAACACCTTGAAAAGTCTGTGATAGGTGTCTGGAACATATGTATCTATTTCCTTAGAATTGCAAAGCATATCATTTTCAGAAATCGTAACTAATGAACAGTATTTATTTTCTTTTCTTTGATATTTAGAGAAACAGAAGAACCACAGAAGATTCCAAAGCATGTTGTTAACAACATTTCCTTTACTGATTGTGGTATCTCTGCTTATTTTTTCAGATATCATTTTCAGAAATCATAACTAATGAACAGTATTTATTTTCTTTTCTTTGATATTTAGAGAAACAGAAGAACCACAGAAGACTCCAAAGCATGTTGTTAACAACATTTCCTTTACTGACTGTGGTATCTTCTCTGCTTATTTTTTCACTCTCAGAAGTCCTCTATTTATCTTTCTTAGTAAATAACTAAGAGAAAAATGAACTTACCTTCATAAAGTGCTTAAGTGCTACTGAATTATTGAGGAGTGTTGTGGTTCTATATGTAGAGGACAGTTGTATTTATATAATTTGTACAGTTATAGTTACATATAGATATGTAATTATCTATCATAAACAACAAAAACTATTTTTTGTGTAGGGAAACTTTTATCCTTACATAAAACATGAGCTTTGATGCTATTGAATGCATTTCAAATACTGTAACTGAAACTGCATAGTAAAGGTGTGACTAAAGTTTCTGGTTTCTTTGTTGTAGTCCATTTTCATAAGACTTTTCCTAAACACCATCTGGGATCGTCCCAGGTGGCTCAGTGGTAGGAGGTGCAGATTCAATCCCTGGGTCGGGAAGAACCCCTCGAGGAAGAAATGGCAATCCTCTTCAGTATCCTTGCCTGGAAAATTCCATGGACAGAGGAGCCTGGCGGGTCCATGGGGTCCCAAAGAGTCGGACATGACTGAGTAGCTGAGCACACACACACTGAAGCGCCCCATGAACAGGGCTACTGTCTATAACATCTTTGGAAGAATTTGTGGTTCACAGTTCTTAATTGAAAAGAGTGTTTAATTTATCTGTTCTTGGTCACTAAAAAATGTTTAAAGCTTTATAATGTAAGGCTTATAATTTTAACCATTTCTAAGTGGACAGTTCTGTGACAGGGTGTATATTCACACTGTTGAGCAATCATCACCTCATCCATCTCCTGGACATTTTTATCTTCCCAGCTGAAACCCCATAGCCATTAGCATTAACTTCCCACCCCCACGCTCACTGGATACGCTGGCAATCATCTGTCTACTTTGTGTCTCTATGAACTTGACTACTCTACGTAACTCACGTAAGTAGAATCATGATATTTGTCTTTTTGTGGCTGATTTATTTCATTTAGCATGGTGTCTTCAGGCTCATTCAGGTAGTAGCATGTGTCAGAACTTTCTTCCTTTTTAAGACTGAACAATATTTCGTTGCTTATGTATACTGTATTTGGTTTATTCATTTACTTTGGACTCCTATATTAATTCCACCTTTTGGCTATTGTGAATAATGCTGCTCTTGACATGGGGGTACAAATATTAGCTCAGGTATCTGCTTTTAATCCTTTTAATTTAACTTTAATAACCACCAGTGGAATTTCTGGATCACAGGGAAATTCCAGTTTTAATTTTTTGAGGACTCACCATACCATTTTCCACAGTAGCTACACCATTTTGCATTCCCACCAGTAATGCACTAGGGTTTCAGTTTCTTTATATTTTTAGCAATCCTTGTGACTTTTTTTTTTTTAATAAAAATTGTGCTCATGAGTGTAAAAGGGTATTTTCTCTTGAAAGAGTACTTACTGAAAATTAATAGAAACAAATGCCAACAAACCAACAATATCTAATACTCTTACGGATATTTGTTGTGAAGTCAGTTTGAAAATATGCCCTTAAGATAATGAAAATTAGAACAGCAGTATTTTAGAGTTCTTGTTAAGTACAGAAAATGGGAAAAGAATAAGAACATGCACTATAAAAATCTCAAAGGGAAGAGTGTGTATTAAACAGCAGTAATGTATCCAAGGAAGGTGTGGAAATGTGGAAAAAAGCAAGGACTAGAGAAGTAGGAAATTAGTAATTTCCTAAATAAAACACTAAACCTCATTTATCTACTGTGAATAATGAAAGCAAATTCCTTTTGAGTACATGGTTATTGCTTCTTTAGTGAGTGCCTAAGAAGTTTAGAAAGCTTACGTGAGACTTTAATGATGGTTTTCAGTTTTGTCTCTGTTCTTAAATTATGCCAAGAGAAGAAGAAGTTGGATTGTAATGATCTAGCTGTACTAGAGACATGCTAACTAAAGAGAAGTGGGATCAGTTTTTCTAGTAACAGAATTCGACAGCCTTGTGTATGATTAATGATCAATTTTTAACTTTCAAGAAGTATAAGTGTACTATGAATAGGTAATAATTTTAATAAAACTGAAAAATTTTTGTTTGAATGTGGACACACTATAAAGTATACTGAATAACATGCAACCTGATTAAAAATGCCTACTTTTAGGCCAATTTTGGGTGTAATTTAACTTTTAGAAGTTCAGAAATACAGTCTAATTCTACTTCTAGAGGTTTATTAGTTAATAATCTTTACAGAGCATCTAGTGAGTTTTAGACACTTTTCCAGGCACTGGGGATTTATAAGTGAAAAAATTAGACTAAAATCTTTATTTTCATAGACCTTCATTTTAGCAAAGGAGAGAGATTATAAATTGTAAATACAGCAAATAAATAATAATTTAGGTATTCAGTTCAGTTCAGTTCACTCACTCAGTTGTGTCCAACTCTTTGCGACCCCATGAATTGCAGCATGCCAGGCCTCCCTGTCCATCACCAACTCCCAGAGTTACTCAGACTCGCACCCATCGAGTCTGTGATGCCATCCAGCCATCTCATCCTCGGTCGTCCCCTTCTCCTCCTGCCCCCAATCCCTCCCAGCATCAGAGTCTTTTCCAATGAGTCAACTCTTTGCATGAGGTGGCCAAAGTACTGGAGTTTCAGCTTTAGCATCATTCCTTCCAAAGAAATCCCAGGGTTGATCTCCTTCAGGATGGACTGGTTGGATCTCCTTGCAGTCCAAGGGACTCTCAAGAGTCTTCTCCAACACCACAGTTCAAAAGCATCAATTCTTCAGTGCTCAGCTTTCTTTCTAGTCCAACTCTCACATCCATACATGACAACAGTTCATGTTTAAAAAGAAAATTTAATGACTTGATACAATGCTCACAACTTAATGGTAACTGAAATATATGCTATAAAATGTAATAAACCTAAGAACAAATGCTTATTTTTACAAGTCATTGAATTTGATTTGGTTTGTTATGCATCATTACTGCAGCAATAACTGATATGTGGACAACGTGCTTGTCTTGGTCAGCACTGAAAAAGTCACTCAAAGCTGTGAAATAAACAGAAGATTGAAATGATAGAAAGTCAGTATTCTTGTGGATTTTTATACCAGTCCCAGGTTTTGAACTCTGACCTGTTTATTCCCATATTACTCCATTGGAGAAAGTGAATATTGATCTAATTCCTAAGTAAATTCTGGTAGCAAGAGTAGGATAGGTTAAGTTAGGATGAAATTGTATAGAATCGTTGCAGTTGCCGAGAGCAACCTGGGTACCAGCGCTCTCAGCATGGCAGTTCAGTACTTCCTTTAGTCTGCCACAGGGATTATTCCTGAGATCACCCCCCTGTTAACCTTCTGCATGCAAATCTGCATTTCAAGTCTATTTCCCAGGAAACTGACTTAAAGGCAGTGAACAGAATTTGTAGTTTTACCTTATGTATGTAAAAAATAATGACTAGATTTATGTTTTCTATGCATGTGTGCACATTTGTAGGTGCTTAGAAAATGTCTGAAATGATGTAATAAGTTGTGGATAAAGAAGATATGGTGGAGATATATATATATACACATATATATACACATATGCATGCAATGGAATATTACTCAGCCATAAAAACAGTGAAATATTGCCATTTGCAACAACATGGATGGACCTAGACATTACTATAATAAGTGAAGTAAGTCAGGCAGAAAAAGACAAATATTATGTGATATCACTTATCTGTGCAGTCCAAAAAATAGCAGAAATCAACTTATTTCCAAAACAGAAACAGACTCACCGACTTAGGAAATAAACTTATGGTTCCCAAAGGGGAACGAGGAAGGGCAGGGCTAAATTAAGAGTATGGGATTAAAAGATACACACCACTATGTATAAAATAGATAAACAATAAAGATTTGCTGCATGGCACAGGGAGCATTATTCAATACCTTGTAGTAACCTATCATGGAAAAAAAATCTGAAGCTGTACACCTGAAACGAACACAATAGTGCAACTATTGTGTTAACAATTATTTAGTTAAATCTTTTTTTAAAAGGTGTTGCGATGGAAATGGGAAGAGGGGATTGTCAATGATAGAATTTGCTTTCCACAATACATTTTTTGTTTGAAATGTTCCAAGAGTTTGTAGTACTTTTTACAATATAGACTGTTTAACATTATTTTTAAAAGATAAATACAGTAAACACACACACACACACACCCCAAAACCTCCTGCAGGCTCTACTAGGTAGTGAGCTGAACCAAAAGATCTACGGATTGTAACCAGCTAGCTTTGCCAGGAGCATGGTGTTTGTACAAAATCCTTTGCTGCTGCAACAGTAAATATAGCTCAGTATGTAACACCTAAAGATACACAATCCACAGTGCAAGAAGCAATTTTTCTTCTTCCCTTGTAATATTAATTTTATTTTAGTAGCAAAGGATCTATATAAAGAAGTTAAGTAATGTTAAAGAAAGTTTTTTAAAGAAGTTAAAAAAATCATTGCCAGTCTGCTATTTAGAAATAACTTTACTCCAGATGTTTTTCTATACATATGCACAAATGGAAGCATAGGTATATAAATTGGTGAAAGTGATTTCTTAATGAGATCATATTCTAAATGAAAAATATTATATTTAAATTTATTCATGTTTAAGAGGAATAAGATTCCTCTCAATGGGCTATTATGTTCTAAAAGATTTATCTGAGCTTAAGAGATAATAAAGTGCATTAAGAAGTTGGAATTATACTTAAAAATTACTAATTTCCACTTTAAATAGTATAGATTAAAGTCTCTGCTGTGGGAAGTGAGGGCATTACTGACAAAAGCAAACAGTGACTGAGTGATTACCAAGGGCCAAGCGCTGCTCCAAATCCTTTAAGTGCATCAAATCATAGAATGCTTACAACATCCCACAAGGCAGAGGTAGCGTCCTTACTTCTTTACATGAAAAAACTAAGCTAAAGAAAAGGGCCATGATTACAGGGCCACTAATTAAGAAATCAGTGAAGCTAGAATTCAAGCCTGGAGAAGGCGATGGCACCCCACTCCAGTACTCCTGCCTGGAAAATCCCATGGATGGAGGAGCCTGGGCTGCAGTCCGTGGGGTCGCTGAGGGTCGGACACAACTGAGCGACTTCACTTTCACTTTTCACTTTCCTGCACTGGAGAAGGAAATGGCAACCCACTCCAGTGTTCTTGCCTGGAGAATCCCAGGGATGGGGAGCCTGGTGGGCTGCCGTCTATGGGGTCGCACAGAGTCAGACACGACTGAAGTGACTTAGCAGCAGCAGCACCAGAATTCAAGCCGGCGCCTGGAGCCTTGGCTTCCTGACTCCCGCTGCTCCGCTTGGCTGCCTGCACCCCTGTTTGTGAGCCAAATTCTTTTTTATTTTGTCAATCTGTACGTCACTTCTATTTTTTTTTTATGTTCCATTTGTTTTGTCTCATTTTGTTTTTGAGTTTAAGGTCAAACTGAATTTTTTTTCCTACCTCTTTTCATTTTTTTTCTTTTCATTTTGCTTTACCAGGTATATTGACATGCATCACTGTATAAGTTTCAAGTGTATAACCTGGTGTTATTTGATTTACACATGTTATGAAATCAAGAGGGTTTGGTTAACATCTGTCATCTCATACAGATACCATCAAAAGACAAAAATTTCTCTTTGTGATGGGAACTCTTAGGATCTATTCTCTTAACTTTTCTGTTTACATAGCAGTGTTAATATGTTATACATGTTAAAACTAATACTTATTCACCTTAAAACTGGAAGTTTATACCTTTTGACCACCTTTCTCTAACTGCCCCTACCTCCAACCTCTGCCTCTGGCAACTGCAAATCTGATCTCTTTTCCTTTGGGCTTGGTATTTTTTACTTCATTTTGTTTGTTGGTATTAGATTTTACCTGTAAGTGAGATCATATAGTATTTATCTTTCTCTCTGACTTTGTTAGCATAATATCTTCAAGTTTCATCCATGTTATCACAAATGGTAGGCTTTCCTTGTTTTTTTTTTTTTTAAATGACTGAACAATATTCCATTGTATATACACAGCTGACTCTTGAACAGCTTGGAGATAAGGGGTGCCGATCGCTTGGTGAAGCAAAAATAATCCAGGTTAACTTTACAGTTGGTCCTCCATATCCCTGGTTTTCCATCTGCAGATCCAACCACCTGTGAGTCATGCAGTGCTGTATGCATTTACTGGAAAAATCCACAGATAGATAAAAACATCCATAGTTAAGCCGACCTTCACAGTTCAAACCTGTGTTGTTCAAGGATCAACTGTATACCACTGTTTTTTGAACACAATAGCTTAGCGTCTGCCTCTAATGCGGGAGACCCGGGTTCGATCCCTGGGTCGGGAAGATCCCCTGGAGAAGGAAATGGCAATCCACTCCAGTATTCTTGCCTGGAGAATCCCACGGACGGAGAAGCCTAGTAGGTTACAGTCCACGGGGTCGCAAAGAGTCGGACACGACTGAGCGACTGAACTGAACTGAACTATTTCACATTTACATGAATTTCATTCCATCCCCAGCCCTTTTACTTGTATTTTCCATTTCTGAGTTCAGTAATATGGGATTTGGGTGTTTTTTTTCTTTGCTTTTTTTTTTCTTTTAATAAGAACCCATGAGTCCTATGTTCTTGCAGTTTCTTTGAAATAGTTTGGAAGGTCTGTTTGATTTTCTCACGTCTTGGATGAGTATAATTTCCTTGGGCCGTATGAGTTGGTTTTTTTTCTCTTTTAGAGTTTCCTGGATGTGTCTCTCTACTATGTTTTGTTTTGCATCACGGTGTGCCTCAATTCTTTCTCCTTTTCAGTGGAGTTTTTTCCTACCTGATATCTGAAGATTCTTCTATTCCTAACTTTTCCTTTCCTGTCCTTCTCTTTCTCCTCTTTTTCTTCCTTCTGTTTGTTTCCTTTACTTTTAAAGTATCATGATTTTACCAAGTAATGGCTGGATGAGAGTTCATTATGTGTCTTCAGTCTGCTGGAATCATTATTTGAGGGTTGTTGCTGCTGCTGCTAAGTTGCTTCAGTTGTGTCCAACTCCGTGCGACCCCATAGACGGCAGCCCATCCCCCATCCCTGGGATTCTCCAGGCAAGAACACTGGAGTGGGTTGCCATTTCCTTCTCCAGTGCATGAAAGTGAAAAGTGAAAGTGAAGTCGCTCAGTCGTGTCCGACCCTCAGCGACCCCATGGACTGCAGCCCACCAGGCTCCTCTGTCCATGGGATTTTCCAGGCAGGAGTACTGGAGTGGGGTGCCATCGCCTTCTCCTTGTTAGTTGGCAGTAATTCTTTGGAGGCTTTTGTACTTTCATTTGTTTAGTTCTTTGGTCTCAGAATGCTTCTATTGAATTGTAGCCATCTGTGCTCCAGTCTGAAATTGATCATTTCAATAGGCACACCTTTGCCATATTCTTATCTGGTGATGGATCTTATTGGTGATTTTCTCAAATTTTTCATCTATTTAGTAATTCAACTTTCATCTCTGTCCATTATGTTTTAAATTCATTTATCTGTAAGGATGTTCTTTTGCCCCTCAATTGGATTCTTATAATCTCTCATTTTTTCTCCTTCTGTTCTTTTCTTATTGTCTCTTTTTTTAAACTTTTAAAAAAACTTTTTCATTAACATAGTAGGTTGTCTACCCATTTATTTTTGCCCCACTCTTGGTTAGTGTAGTTCAGAATTTATCTTTGTTCTAATATATGTAATTATTGGTTTTCTTTACACCATGCCTGGAGGAGTTGACTTTCTTTTGTGTGATACAATTTAGAGATGTTTTCAATAGTACAAACCATCATAGGAGAAAGGGATAACTCAGAAGAACTTCTATCCAGTATTTGTAACAATACCTAGGCTTTGCTCTCGTATCTGAAGCTTTCTTAACATTCTGTACAGGGGTTATCTATGAGGGTCAAACTATCTGTTGTAACAAGTGATTCTCAAACCTTGGAGATGTAGCACAATAAAACCTTGTTTTAGTTCACTTATTTTAGTCTTTGTCCAGTGCGATATTGTGGGGGAAGACCACTGTCGTCTAGCCGTTCAGGGGCTAAAAGCTTCCATCTTGGGAGGTTGTCATCTTCAACACGTGCCTCTCAGGGTCATCAGTGGAAAGGAAAGAGAAAGCAAATACCCTCACATGGGTCTGACAGTGTCATTTTTAGCTTTTGCCCTCCTTCCATTGTCCAAAACTTAGTTTCATGGCCACACGTCGTTGAAAAGTAGTTTGGAGATGCAGAGAAAATGTGTGCTCAGCAGAAAACTTAGAAGGATTAAATGAACACATAACAATGTTTCTGCTGCAGGTTCACACCGTGCTTTGGTGCTCAAAAAATAATTGTAAACAGTTAAGTACCATCAAGCCTCAGACAAGCTCTCCAATTCAGTGTGACTCACCGTGAATCAAACTCAAGGCTAGTTTCTGCCACGGAACAAGTTTTTCCCTCACTCATGTCTATGACAAAAATAAGATGACTCACTTTGTTTTTATTTTAAAAGCTAAGTATCGGAGCGTTAGAATTCTGAGGAATCTGTGTACTCAACAGTAGACAGGGGTAAGGACATTCAGTTTCCAGCGCTGCCGTGACATCCTCCACCCCCACTCTTGCTACGCATGCCTCCCACCCAAAGGAGAGGCTCCTCACCTGCCTGGGACCTCTTTCAGCTGGACCTGCTGTACTCAGTCCTTAACCTACTGGGTTTTACCTCTGTGCTAGCTTGGAAATTATTCAAACAAGTGACCACGTCCTCCAGGGGTGATCCACTTATTCCTGCAAAGCCTGGCTCCCACGGTCTCTGTTGGTTCCCTCTGCTCTGGAGTGCCATCTTTGCGTGGCCCTGCAGGGCGGGCAGTGTCCTCTGACCCGAAGGTGTGAGTTCTGTGACTGATATGCTGCTGTCGTGCTCATCTGTCCAGTTTGGGGGTCATGTGTTCAGATATCTAACTACTTAGGGTGAAGAATCCGTCCTTCACCAACAAGGTGAATTAGAAGTGATTCAGAAAAGGGTAGGGGTTGGAGGCTTATCACAGTGAATCATCCAATTTCGCTTCAGCATCCTGTGGATTTTTTCCCTCTTATTTTTCCTTTTGTTAAGAAAACAATATTCAGTTTAGTTCAGTTCAGTGGCTCAGTCATGTCCAACTCTTTGCGACCCCATGAATTGCAGCACGCCAGGCCTCCCTGTCCATCACCAACTCCCGGAGTTCACTCAGACTCACGTCCATCGAGTCAGTGATGCCATCCAGCCATCTCATCCTCGGTCGTCCCCTTCTCCTGCCTCCAATCCCTCCCAGCATCAGACTCTTTTCCAGTGAGTCAACTCTTCACATGAGGTGGCCAAAGTACTGGAGTTTCAGCTTCAGCATCATTCCTTCCAAAGAAATCCCAGGGTTGATCTCCTTCAGGATGGACTGGTTGGATCTCCTTGCAGTCCAAGGGACTCTCAAGAGTCTTCTCCAACACCACAGTTCAAAAACATCAATTCTTCAAGAAAACAATATTAGATGACAGCTATCTCACTGTTTGGTTTAGTGGTTTTTTGACTGGTCTGATTGGTTTTTGTTTCAATTTTTGTTTCCATTGTTTCAATTACTTAATGTGAATAGACAGTTTCAGAGCAGCTTTGCTTTGCTTCAGGTTCTTTATAGGCAAGGGTCTTGTAGAAAAGTATAGAAGGGCAATGTATAGAAGTAAGGGTGTCCAGGAGCAGCCATCATTAATATCATTATTGGACATGAACAGTAAATCTGATATAACTGTTCTTAAGAGGAAAATCTAAGTGACTTTTGGTATACTGGCATTATAAAGAGAGCAAAAGTAATTCATAAGCTTTTAAAAAGTGAATTCAGTGAAGCTATTAAATTGTTGAACCATGTGATGTCATTGTAATTTCATCATGTGGCAATTTCATCATTCTTATTATTTCATGAGTGGACAATATGTTGATGCCATCAAAGACAAACTGGAGCTACTGGAGTCCTTAAAACACCTTACAGAGTGGATACACCCAGGGACACTCTGCATCCTAGGGCCTAACTCTGCTTCTGAAGAGCAGTTCTGTAGCTAGTCATGCATACAAACCATTACTGGATCATTAAGGAACTATTTTTTAGTCACTAAAGCATGTCCAACTCTTTTGTGACCCCATGAACTGTAGCCTACCAGGCTCCTCTGTCCATGGGATTTTCCAGGCAAGAATACAGGAGTGGGTTGCCATTTCCTCCTCCTGAGGATATTCCCAACCCAGGGATCAAACCCACGTCTCCTGCACTGGCAGGCAGATGTTTTGCAGCTGAGCCACCAGGGAAGCCATTTATGAATTCACACTCTGCATTTCTTCTTAATCATATGACAAGTAGAAGAGATAACTTCTTAGTGGAGCTTTGAGAACTCCTAATCCAACATGTCAATCCACCACTTTTCGGTTTCCATTGAAACCTTCTGGTTTTGTTTGAGTTTCAAAAACTATTTGGTCTTCAAGGCCTCAAAAGATAAGGAAGATTTTGATAGAAAGAATGAGTAGGTAGCAGCAGTCTTATTATGAAAAAGTATATTCCACGGACAGAGGAAACTGGCAGGCTCCAGTCCACTGGATTCAGACACTCCTGAATGACTGAGCACACCGTGGTCAAAAAGTTCTTGACTTAAACCTGGAAAAGATAGGTTGGCTGTGTGCTCGGTCATGTTCAGCTCTTTGCAACCCCACGGACTAAAGCCCCGTCAGGCTCCTTTGTCCATGAGAGATAATCTGTATATAATTATAGGCTTGTGTTAGTATCTATAATAATAATGACAGCTAACATGTATGAAGCAATGATAAGAACTGGGTTTTTTGCCAAGAATATATATATATATCTAATATATCAGCAAAAAATGAGAAATCTTTATTGTCGACGTTTCGCAGGTAAAGAAACTGAGACCTAGAGCAGCGGAGGGAAGAGCCACAGACAGACATCTGATGAGTTTGAGGCTGAGGGTCTAATCTCAGAATTTCTGATTCTGCTGTCTGAGCTCTTGACCAACACACTGAGTATGTTGGAAGGCAGGAAAGAATACCTGGAATGAAGGCTGCTTCAGTTACCTTTTTCAAAAGGTTTCTCTTAAATTCTAACTTAGATGCTACTTTATTTATCCAGAAAGTATTTATTGGCCACCAGCTGTGGTCTTGGGATTGTGCTAGATATTGTGAATATAAAAATGAATGATTGTTCCTGTCTTCAAGCAGTTCACAGCCCAATGGAAGAGTTAGAAAATAGAAAACTGTAAGTAGAGGATGGTAAGGACCATGTAGAGACAAGCACAGAGAGCAAAGCACCCCACAGCTAGCACTGGGAAACCTTTTATTACTGGCCGTGGACACTACACCATGATTTACCCTTCTTTAGAAGTTCTAGTTCAGTTCAGTTCAGTCACTCAGTCGTGTCCAACTCTTTGCAACCCCATGGACTGCAGCAGCCAGGCCTCCCTGTCCATCACCAACTCTCAGAGCTTACACAAACTCATGTCCATTGAGTCGGTGATGCCATCCAACCTCTCATCCTCTGTCACCCTCTTCTCCTCCCACCTTCTATCTTTCCCAGCATCAGGGCCTTTTCTAATGAGTCAGCTCTTGGCATCAGGTGGCCAGAGTATTGGGAGTTTCAGCTTCAGCATCAGTCCTTCCAGTGAATGTTCAGGACTGATCTCCTTTAGGATGGACTGGTTGGATCTCCTTGCAGTCCAAGAGACTCTCAAGAGTCTTCTCCAACACCACACTTCAAAAGCATCAATTCTAACCATCTTTCCCTGCTTTATTTTTCAACATAGCCATTTGACCTATTGACATTTTGTTTATCACTAATATGTACACTCTGTGAAAACAGGAATATTATCTGATTTTTTCCATCACTAAAACCCATGTATCAAAAATAATGTTTGACCCTTAATAATTGAACAAATAAATGAATAAATAATGACAACAAAGTACTGAACACAGTGTCTGGCTCATAGTAAATATTCATTAGGATGAGTTTTTATGATTGTGATTATACCCTGACATACATGTGCATCTTAAAAGTGGCAAAGGGTTAGCCTCAGGTGTGCAGGAGAATTGACTAACATTTGTCTGTGTGTCCTAGTTACTTATCTTCTGCACATTCTTATTTCTCCATTAATCTCAGCGTTTGACTATCCTAAAAGGCGTTAGGCAAATGGCTTACCCTTCACACTAGCTTTTAAGAGAAAATCCTGAATGCATAATGACTCAATAGCAAAAAGGTGCATCCTTCATTATGTGATTTGAGATTAGTGGCTGAAGTATTAGCCCTAGCAGTGGAGGTATTTGGGGTGAGGGGAAGGGATAAAGCTCCGAAAAGGCTGAGGGAATTGTTGGTCAACATATCAGTTCTGGGTTTCCCTCATGGCTCAGCTGGTAAAGAGTCTTCCTGCAATGTGGGAGACCTGGGTTTGATCCCCGGGTTGGGAAAATCCCCTGGAGGAGGGAAGGGCTACCCACTCCAGTATTCTGGCCTGGAGAATCCCATGGACTGTAAAGTCCATAGGGTCGCAAAGAGTTGGACACGACGGAGTGACTTTTGCTTCACTTCACTCCCCCCATTCCCTCCTGCCTCTTAAATCACATCAAGTAACCTACTACCCTCTGGCTGAAACACAGCTGGATGATGTTTTGTGGATTTATAACATGAACTTTTTCTAGTTTGGCATTTGTTTACTTGTGTTGCCCTAAAGAAAATCTCCATAAACCCGTGCTGGCCAGGCAGCAAGTGACTGCAACCTGACACACTCGTGGGGTGTGATCACTAAGAAGTGCTCCTACCATCAAAGCAGAATTCTGACAATAACACCCTCCAAAATCATCTCCTTCCTTTCAGTTTTATTTTACACCTTCCAAGATAGCTCAACTTGCTTCATAGGTCCTTAGTCTAGATTCTGTTTTATCATTAGAGAAATATGCAGATACCACTCTATGGGTTTTTCATGTTAAACTGTTCATCTATTTTGGTTTTGATCCCAATGATCACATCTCCATGTTATGTACGTATAACATTTTCTCTGAGGGATAGGTTTTATTTACTTTTAGTATTCTTTGTATTTCATTTTATTTTGATGAAGATCACTGATTTGTAGTTGCTATCAAAGGCTTCTTCACCTAATGCAGCTGACAAAGAGCTGCCTGGGCAGGAAGCTATGAGAAACAGCTTTTCCAGGATGCTTCGAATTCCAAATAAAAATTAAATGTCTGCTCAATCAAAAATAGTGAAAATACTATAACACATTTAATTCCAAAGTGAACTACTAGGTAAATGTGCCTAAATTCAAACCTAGTCTATTGTAGGCTCACATTGTCTTATTAATACATAATGTATATCTCTTTAAAATTGATCTGCATGGTTACTTCATTAAATAAAAGAGTTGCTCATATTCTTTTTCCCTGTACTTTCTCTATGGAATTTGTAAGTTATGCTCAGTTAAAGGAAATAATTGGAATAAATAAAAGATTCTTTTCAGTTTTCTCTGAATGTTTTCTTTGATAATAATTTGAAGGTGAGAGTGATGCCATTTGCCGAATCAATAGTTTCTTCCTAATGTTTTATTCCTGGGATGAGATGGAGGAGACTGATACACTGGGATCATTATGTTTTTTTTTTTCCTGTGTGTATTCAAAAAAAGTCTCAAATGCCTTAGAGAATATTATTGTGTGTATATTCAATTCAAAATAAGATTCGCATCAATTTTATGCTCAAATACCATAGTTAAATGGCAAAACGTGATTCTTGTGACATAAAGTTTGTTGCTGTTGTTCTCATTTTTGCAGGCTCAGTCTTACAGCTTCAAATTCACATTATTAGCAGCCACTGAAATTACAAATGAGAATAATCATAGCACAGGATTATCATCTCTTTAATTCTAGATATCAAATTTCTGTTAATTGCTTTGGGAACCACATTGACTAATAAAGTCATGTGAAACATTGCTTCATAAGTAGGACACGTTAGTCTTTTACATAAAGTTGTTAAGCCTCATTTTCTCTCCCTGGCACTTGATGACACCTATCCTTAGATGAACCTGGGGAGGACACTAATGGAACATAGGTAAATAAAGTAGCAGAAAAATATTTTGATTATAAATATATATATTTTTCTTTAATGCTCTGTAAATTTTATAGCTATTTATTAATTAAATGTTTATTTTCAATGATGTGCTGAGGTTGCCTTGTACTGGTCCACAAGAGCTGACTGGGACATCTTCTCAGCTCCAAATTTAGTGACATCAGGTTGTTGGCTTGAAATCAGCCATAGTGAGAGTATTTATGGAGAAGGCAATGGCAACCCACTCCAGTACTCTTGCCTGGACAAGCCCATGGAAAGAGGAGCCTGGTAGGCTGTAGTCCATAGGGTCGCTGAGAGTCGAACACGACTGAATGGCTTCACTTTCACTTTTCACTTTCCTGCACTGGAGAAGGAAATGGCAACCCACTCCAGTGTTCTTGCCTGGAGAATCCCAGGGACAGGGAAGCCTGGTGGGCTGCTGTCTATCAGTTAGCACAGAGTCGGACACGACTGAAGCAGTTTAGCAGCAGCAGCAGAGAGTATTTATATGGTGGGGAGTAGCAAATAAGACAAACCAGGATCATTTTTTTTTAAACCTGGAGAGCTTGCTGTTAAATATTTACCAGCATTCCACCGCTAGTATTGTTAGCATTGTTAATTTCCTGCTGTTGATAATTGTACTAAACTATGCAAAAGATTAACTTTGTTTTTAGTAAACAAAGCTTGAAATAGTTAAGGGCAAAGAGGTTTTATGTCTGCCACTTACTCTCAGAAAATTTATATGGTTATATACACATAATCTCCACACATAGAGAGATGAGAGAGAGAGAGTGGTAAAGCAAATATGGTAAAATATTAACATTTGCAGAATTTGGATGATGATTATAAGGAATTCTTTGTGTTATTTTTGTAACTATTTTGTAAGTCTGAAATGATATAAAATAAAAAGCTAAAAGAAGTGTCCCTGAGGCTGAGATAAAGTGCTACAAGAAAAGGAGAATGTAAAAGAACAAGTGAATAGCAAGAGCATTTTCTTGAAAGGTTATGCAAGGCAATGGACAGGAACATAGACTGCAGTGTGGGGAAGGGGGTGAGTGGGAAGTGGGGGTGTGCAGAGTTGGGGTTGCCTTGATTCAAAGGACAAAGATAAACTCTGCTATTTCTTTTCTGTGGACTTGCCCACTAACCCTCGATGTGCCTGTTTCATCTGTAAAATGGAGTAATAATAATATCTACGCTAAGCAGTTGTTGCACTGATTGAATGAGTTAATGTATGAAGCATCTCACTGTTAGGGCCTGGCCTTTGGTGAGCAATTGCTATTGTTTTTGTTAGTGGCTTTGAGTTTTTAAAACAGGGCATCAAAGCTTCCAAGACCAGGTGCTTAGGAGAGAAAAATGCTCTATGAATTTCAAAATCTTGATAAGTATCAAGAACCAAAGCTGTAGGCTTAAAGAGTATACCACAGCATTATGGAATCTGAGACTGTAGGATACAGATAAAAGAGCAGTTTTAAGTTACAGGGTAAGGAAATTAGAAAACAAGAACCAAAACGGAAGCTCAAAGTCCAAAAATAAACCCTTGATATGAGAAAGATATATGGGGTGGATTTAGAAAGAAGAGTTGGAGAGCTCAGATACAATGTGGAGCTTTGTTCCCTGCCTGCCCGTTCTCCCCTTCACTGGATGAAATCTTTATGAATGTCAGTGATGATATTAATATTTATTGAACAATAACAATATGCCAGAGTGTTCTAAGTGCTTGACCTGGATTATCTTTTATAATTCTCCCTACACCTCACTTCCCTGGTGACTCAGAGAATAAAGAATCTGTCTGCAATGCAAGAGACCTGGGTTCGATCCCTGGGTTGGGAAGATCCCCTCGAGGAGGATGTGGTTTCCAGTACTTTTGCCTGGAGAATCCCCATGGACAGAGGAGCCTGGCGGGCCACAGTCCACGGGTTTGCAAAGAGCCAGACACAACTGAGAGACTAAGCACAGCACAACCCCTCACTGTAGGTGGTATTATTAGCTCCGTTTTATACATGAGGACTTGGGTGCAGAAATATTAATATTAAGTAAATTTCCCAGGTCATACACTTAAAAAGTGTTGGAAGAGAATTAGAAGCCAGACAGTAAACTCCCGAGCCTGCACCGTCTCTGGTGAGTTTGGGGCTCAGAAAGAATGACTGGCGCCTTGTACCCCACGCAGAATTCTGGGAGAAGAGGAACCTGACAGAATATACGTGTAGAGTCGGCCTCCAGGATGGCCTACCCCAGGATGGCCTACTGTGACCTCCTCCTCCTGGTGCTGGCATTCTTGTGTAGAACTGCTCCGGCATGTCGCTGCACCCAGTAGAATGGTATGTGATTCCCTAGGCTAGGTCACCAAAGACAATGTGGCTTCTTTTTTGTTCTCTTTCTCAGATCATTGGCCCTGGGAAAAGCTAGCTGCTATGTCCTGGGGTGTCTTCAGAATCTCCCCTGAGACGCCCAGATGGTGAGGAACTGGGATCTCCTGCCCACAGCAACATGAGTGACTTTGGAAGCAGACCTCCTCCAGCCCCAGCTGAGCCTTCCAATGACTGCAGCCCTGCCGACGTTGTTACTGCACAAAGGTTTGTGTGCCCGATGCACGGTGAGGCCAGATAAACTGAGACACTGGAGTCTGGACCAGGGAAAGGCTTATTGCAGCACCAAGCAAGGAAGACAGGCGGCCTATGCTCAAAACCCCTGAACGCCCTGATGGTTTGCGGGGAAAAGGTTTTATAGGCAAAATTTGGACTGAGAGTTGCAGGGTATGTGACTTTCTTCTGATTGATTGATGGTAGATGGATAGGGCTGTACTCCCAGCGTCTTGGGCTCAGCCTGAAGTTGCCATCCCCTGTCTGGATAAGGGCTTTCCTTCTGCAGAAGATACTGTTACGTAAATTCATTGAGGAGGAATCAGGATCCTGACCTAAGGTTAGTTGGGGTATAGTTGATTTACAATGCTGTGTTAATTTCAGCTGTGCAGCGGAGTGATTCAGTTATACATACATATACATTCTTTTTTAAAATATTCTTTAAATGGCAACCCACTCCAGTGTTCTTGCCTGGAGAATCCCAGGGACAGGGGAGCCTGGTGGGCTGCTGTCTCTGGGGTCACACAGAGTCGGACACGACTGAAGTGACTTAGCATAGCATTATGGTTTATCACAGGATATTGAATATAGTTTTCTGTGCTATACAATAGGATCTGGTTTATCCAATTTACATATAAAACCTTACATCTTTTAACCCCAACCTCCCACTCCATCCATCTCCTACCCCCATCCCCCTTGGCAACCACCAGTCTGCACCCTACATCCATGATTCTGTTTCTGTTCCATAGATAGGTTCATTTTAAAGTTCACACATGAATGCTATCATATGGTGTTTATCTTTATCTTTCTGACTTACTTCGCTTAGTATGATAATCTCTAGGTTCATTCATGTTGCTTCAAATGACAACATCTCATTCTTTTTTATGGCCGAGTAGTATTCCACTGTATATATGAATCTCATCTTCTTTATCCAGTCGTCTGTCTATGGACATTTAGGTTGCTTCCATGTCCAAGGTTGCGCTATTGTATCTTCACCTTATTTCTGTGTTCATTTCCTCCCATCCATGATTAAAGACTGAATCTGCTCTTTGGAACTCAGGGAAGGCCAAGGAGGTTGAATGGAGTCTGCTTCTTACAAACAAGAAATGAAGGAAAGAGAAGGGATTTGTACCTGGGAGACCCATAGGGTCCTGCTTGGTTTCAACATCTTGACTGCAGCTTCGGGAGAGACCCCAGGTAACAACCACCCACCACCCACAGGTTGCTCCTGAATTTCTGACCAACGGAAACTGAGATAATACATGTTTTTTGTTTTAAACCACTAAGTGTTGGAATAATATGTTATGAAGCAAAGGATGACTAATACAGTCTAGCACCAAAAAAAAAAAAGTAGCTTCCAGAGAAACAGTGGTATAGCACGTTTGTACAAAGAGAGCATGAGGTGATCTAACTTTCCCCCAACAAATATTTTTTGGTTCAGAATTAAGGTCTGAGAGGGGAGCCCAGGACTAGGGTGACAGAACCCTATACTAGGGCCTGCAGAGTGGACCACCCACATCAAGGCAACCAGACTCCAGGTTACGTCAGCTGAGGCCACATCTGAGAAGTGGTGGAGGCAGAGACTGATACCCAAGATCAGGTAGCTCAAGCTTCACTCAGTGCAGTCTTACCTGAGACAGGTCAGCACACCTTTCCACTCCCGCAAGCCCAGGTGACTCTCTCAGGAACTTACAGCATTTCAGGAACTTTACTGCTGGGGAAAGGGCATACAGGTGACGAGAAAGATGGGACAGTCGAGAGGCTAAATTTTAAACTGAAAATCATCAAGTTTTACCTTGAATGAATTTTCTACCACAAATTAGCACTTGAGAATAAAATTAATTTCAACTACAGAGAAACAAGTTATTTATGGACTTTTGCATAATCACTATTTGTTGCTCAAATCTCCACACCCACTGTTTCATGAATGGTAGGGATTCTTGATCCCAAGCAAGACAGAATAGATCAGTAGTGTCACAGAAGGACAGTGCCGATTTCCTTTGTTCAGAGATGTAACTGCATTACTTTCCGTGATGAGTTCAGTTCAGTCGCTCAGTCATGTCTGACTCTTTGTGACCCCATGGACTACAGCACGCCAGGCTTCCCTGTCCATCATCAACTCCCAGAGTTTGCTCAAACTCATGCCCATTGAGTTGGTGATGCCATCCAACCATCTCATCCTCTGTCGTCCCCTTCTCCTCCTGCCTTCATTCTTTGCCAGCGTCAGGGTCTTTTCCAATGAGTCAGTTCTTCGCATCAGGTGGAGTACTGGAGTCTCAGCTTCAGCATCAGTCCTTCTGGTGAATATTCAGGACTGATTTCCTTTGGGATGGACTGGGTGGGTCTCCTTGCTTGGTGATGAGAGATAAATCTTTATGGTGAGTGAGGCTCTTGCTTTGCACTACTGTTGGCTAATACTCTTGATTTACTCACAATGTCCAGGGAGTTGTTCTCACCATTTTACAAATATTAAGCTTATTCTGTTCTCACAGAAAATCTATGGGGTGCTTAATTAGCATTTGAAAAATGGGGAAACTAAGGTAAGGAAGCTAAGCTAACAACCAAATGTCATACATAGCCAGTCTGGTTCTGGGGTGGATAATTTACTCAGTCTTCTCATGCTCATCAGAATGGATCTTATACTCCAAATACTTTATTTTTGGTTTTGTTGTTGTTGCTTATCACTAAGTTTGGTCCAATTCTTTGCTATCCCAAGGACTGTAGCTCAACAGCCTCCTCAGTCCATGGATTTCCCAGGCAAGAAAACTGGAGTGGATTATTGTTTCCTTCTCCAGGGGAACTTCCTGACCTAGGGATCGAACCTGCATCTCCTCCATTGGCAGGGGGTTCTTTACCACTAAGCCACCTGGGAAGCCCTTATTTCTAGTACATCAGTTTATCCTAAGAGCTGTAACTAAGTTGGAAAAGTGTATGATTTACATCCAAATTTACTGTGGAATTTCCTGACGATACTAGACAAAGACTTAATTGGCTGATTTCTAAAATGGGGCTAATTGTAGTCATCTGCATGCACAGGTGTTTATGGAGATTATTCTGCTAGTATCTGGAGAATTTCACATTGAAGTGAATGACTTTAGGTGTCCTGGCTGTGGGGTGGAGAGCTCTATGAATCTTTAAGGACTGGCTTGTAAACATGTAATCAGAGGATCTGGTGTTGCCTGAGAATCCAGAGCAGGTTTTAAATAGCTTGCAGAGCACTAGGCTGGTCTTTCCAAATCCAAGTTATCAAAAATAGTTTCCTAGTTTGTGCGTGTGACCTTTCCTGGCTGCAGACACCAAGCCATAAAGGCTGTTTTGCCTTTGCCTGTCACCAGAAGCAAAAGCAAACCGCTGACGTTTTCAAATATGAGTAACAGAGATCTCAGTAACCTCAAATGTGGTGCTAACACACAGCCCTGCGAGGCCTTTGGGTTTCCCTGAGTTCAGTGGAACTACTCTTTCCGTCAGATACCTCCAAGACAGGGAATGGGCCTCAGTGGCCACGTCCCGACTTCATCAGCATATTCAACCAGAAGCAAGACAGCTGCAGAAGACCAAGGATCCTTCTATCGACAACTGGAGAATCTCTGATGTTGCTGATTAACTTGTTTTACTTGACTTATCTAAAATGTACTTGTCTAATACAGTCTGGTGGCTTTGCTCCCTTCATTAGACCTGGAAGATAGGTTCCATCCAACATTTCCAAATCCATTTTATGAACTTTTCATTTGAGAACTGTTCTAACACCTATATGTGAAGTTAGCAGGGAATAAGAAAAATGATTGCTATGCTGAGATATTTTCTAGATGGTAGTCATGTGGAACTATTGTGAAACATGAAAAATTAAAAAAAAAGTCCTAGAAGATAAACATTTAAAGTACTCAGTGAGTGGAATTTTGGCATTATTCTACACTGTTAAAAAATTTGCTACTTTGGCCCAGAAAAAGAAGTTTCAGTATTCTTTTCTGTAAAGAGACTTCTAAAGTGCCATCGGGTAGAACTTATATTCATGTGAAATACTAGGTCATAATCTTTTAATATTGTTTTTTAAAAATTTATTTTTATTGAAGTATAGCTGATTTTCAAGGTTGTTAGTTTTAGGTGTTCAGCAAAGTGACTGGGATATTTTTCCCATATAGGTTAGTTCAAAGTATTGAGTATAATTCTTTGTGTTATACAGTAAGTCACTGTCCTTTATTTCACATGTAGCAGTGTGTACATGTTACTTTTTAATACGCTCCTTCCAGTTTTCCAATGGATATTTATTATGAGGCAAGCCACGATTCAGGACCCCGGGGTGGGATCACCACGTGCCCAGGTGCCCTTTGCCGCCCTGGGAGAGGGATGGGGGCAGGGGAGGGGGCGGAGCCACAGCGGGCCTTCCCAGGACGCCGCGGCCCGGGCTGAGTCAAGCCGGGGGCGGGAGGGCGCACGCGCGGAGCGCTTCTCCCCCGCGGGCGCACTCCCACCCGCCGTCACCGCCTTCTCCCAGTAATGCAGGTCAGGGAGCTCTCTTCCCAGTTCCAGGTCTGCTTCCTGTTGGGTGAGGAGCCGTCAAAGCGTCGGTCTGGTGGTTCTTGATTTGGGTCTTGCTGTCTTCAGCAATAGTGCTGACTCCCAGAGACACCCCCGAAGCAGCGGGAAGCTCGGTCTGATGCCGTTGATAATCACCTAAGGGCTGGACTCTGCTGGTGGTTCCACGGTTGAGAGTTTGCCTGCCGATCCAGGAGACGTGAGTTCAGTTGCCTCGTCTGGGAAGATTCCACATGTGAAGGGGCAGCTGAGCCCGTGTGCTGCAGCTCCTGGACCCCCCCTGCCCTTCAGCCTGTGCTCCACAAGAATCCCCCCTCAATGAGAAGCTCGTGTATCGCAACTACACAGTGGCCCCCGGCTCTCTGCAGCTAGAGAAAGCCTGTGCGCAGCAAAGAAGACCACAAATAAAGTAAACAAAAAATGTTTAAAAAGGACTGGGTTTAATTTTCTGGGTGAGTTAGTTGAGATTTAACACTGTTTACTTTTCTGCTTCATGATTATCAGTCAACCTTTATTCAGAGAATGGAATAAATAGCACTTTATTTTCCTTATTTATAAAATGAATAGATATTTCTTGAAATGTGCATTCTGCTTTTAATGTGGGCAACTCACTAGGCCTGCTGTGTTTTTTCACATTCAGGTGCTTTTATTTTTTATTTAAATCTGTTTATTTTTAATTAAAGGATAATTACTTTAGAATATTGTGTTGGTTTCTGCAGTATATTAACATGCGTCAGTTGTAGGTATACATTAGGCTTGCTGATTTTTTTGACTGATTCTTGAATCATGGAGGAAAAAACTTTAAACTACACTTTCAGGGCACTCATCATGCACTTTAATAAACTTCTGCTGCCAAAACTTTTCCTGTACCTGAATATTGCTTACCATGGGTCCATTTCAAGCTTATGGAACACTTGCACGTTCAAAACCGTCACTGCTTCCGCCTCTGTTTTTCAGTTTTCATTTCTTAGCTGAGGATTCATACTGGTCTAGCTCATCTTTCTGATCAGGTCTTAAGAGCGCACCACAAGCCCCTGAACCTCGTGTGTGCTGCGTGCCTTTGGGCCAGCTGCCTTCCCCGGCAGACACAGATGCTGGGGCAAAGTGAGCTCTCACAGAAAGAAGTATGCAACATGGGGCAATACTGGCATTTTTGGGTATAATGCAAAGTAGGAAACTAAAGATTAACCTAGCTCCTAGAATATTCCGCTCTTTTGAAATAAATTCCTTGCAACTTATTATGGAAAGCCTTCTTCAGTGATCAATGCAAAGAAATAGAGGAAAACAACAGAATGGGAAAGACTAGAGATCTCTTCAAGAAAATTAGAGATACCAAGGGAACATTTCATGCAAGGATGGGCTCGATAAAGGACAGAAATGGTATGGACCTAACAGAAGCAGAAGATATTAAGAAGAGGTGGCAAGAATACACAGAAGAACTGTACAAAAAAGATCTTCACGACCCAGATAATCATGATGATGTGATCACTCATCTAGAGCCAGACATCTTGGAATGTGAAGTCAAGTGGGCCTTAGAAAGCATCACTACGAACAAAGCTAGTGGAGGTGATGGAATTCCAGTTGAGCTGTTTCAAATCCTGAAAGATGATGCTGTGAAAGTGCTGCACTCAATCTGCCAGCAAATTTGGAAAACTCAGCAGTGGCCACAGGACTGGAAAAGGTCAGTTTTCATTCCA